>JAOPHQ010000105.1:32500-52500 GCA_030340625.1 Merluccius polli | reverse complement strand
TATATATATATATATATATATATATATATATATATATATTGTATATATTGTATATAAATGTATACAAGCGAAATAGACAGAGGTTGTAAAGTGAGGAAGAAAAGTGATAGAGGTAAAGGCTTCTCTTTTCTCCTTCCCTTTCTACCTGCACCCCCGCCCCACCAATCCCCTCCTGCCTTAACAGGCGTCTCTCGGGCCAAAGGGCAGACAGGCTTTTCAGCGAAAACATGATTGCAACCTTGTTGCGAAAGGGCCTTTTCATTTAGAAATATCTGACTTTCTGTTAAAGGAGAGAGAGTGAGGGAGAGAGAGAGAGAGGGAGACGAAGCCTTGGCTCCTGCCTCGCTCCCATTCTTCGCCGCACAAAAGCAGTGGCAGAGAGAGACCTTGTGCCTTGTGTCTTTGAAAAGGCCTTTCTGCCAGGCAGACGTGTTTCCTAACACTCATCCGCTGCAGCGAAAACTCCCTTTAAAATCGAATTCATACTCTCTAGTGTATGGATTCACTTTGTGCGTTTCCAACGCCGGAGCTTATTTGATGGGCACATGAATGGGGGGGGGGGGGGGGGAGGATCGCGAGAGAGGTAACATAACAGCTAAATTGTGAACAAAAGCGACAACAAACAAAAAAAAAGGCGAGTTTCCAATCTTTTTATTTTTCCGGCGAGAACAAACAACAACAAAAAAAACAAAAAAAACGAAACTCGCTCAGCCCCCCCTCGCCAGCGGCGTCATACTAACGCTATACGCATGCTATAACACGCTATGGACCTGCGGAGCACGCCAGCCGCCGGCTAGGCTGTTATTGTCAGCCCCTTGCGCTCCGAGGTTATGTAGCCCGGGTCAATGTCGCCTGTGCGGGAGCGCTGTACCTCGCTGTGATGTCACGCGGCTTGTGTAAGTCTTCCTCTGATGTCAGCGCTAAGAAGGTCGGACCTTTGGCTCACCTCGAATCTCGCCGTGGTGTTCCCACAATACGCAGGGTTGCTAGGTTACCCGGAGGAAAAACATTTGATGTCTAGATTATTATCGGCGCTAAGCTGTCGCGCGCACACAGCAAATACGAGAGTGCTTCTTGTCAGTGCCACTCGGTCACATGATAACGCGCCGCGCATTAAGAAACCGCATGTAGACGACGCGGGGTCACATGATAACGCGCGCGCGCGCTCTGAGAAACGACGCGGTCGCCGGGCGGCGGTGACGTGTGTGGCGGTCAGCGGCCAGGCGTCCCCCCCCCCCCCCCCGCCGTGAGCAGAGCGGTTTTACAGACGTTACTCGTAGTCAAGTTTTGTGTCATCAGCTCTCTCAGTAACAATGACTAAGTAAACCGTCACCAAACCACCTATTTATATATAAGCGGCGATTGAGGGGAACGACTGACGCGTTTTGGAAAGTAGAGATGACTGACAAAGTGTGAAGTCGTCGTCTCCCCCCGACGACGCGAACCAAAAAAGCACTTGCGTGACACTTCACCCAGTAAGAGTGAACAACACCGCAGCACCATAATGAGGCCATCCCTGGCCTTGCCCAGCCCCTCGCTTTACACATAGTTGCACGCATTGCATGCACGCACGCACGCATACGCGCACACATACGCACACACACACACAGACGCACGCACTGCAACCGCTGCGTTGCGTTCCCCTGCAAATGTGCCGAGCGGTGCGGTCGGCTTTAGTAACCCCCGCGCTGCCATATATGACCCGGGAGCGTGTGATGAAGGCCGCCTGATAAGGGAGAGGCCCGCGAGAAGCAAGGGAGGGGAGGAAAGGAACATGCTAGCACGTAGGACTTTATCACCTGTGCTGCCCTTTGATATGCTTTCATTGGTTCGCCAGATCAAAGGCGGCCGCCAACCGGAGCCCGGAAAAGAAAAAAAGAAAAAAAGAAATCCTTTCACAAAAAGGTCACGAGGCAAAAGATTGTGGACGGCTCCTCCTCTGCCCCCTCACCCCTCTGGTGTTGACTCACTACCGTAATGGCTCCACACACACACACACACACGGACACACATGGACACACACATGGACACACACACACACACACAGGGACACACACTTTTACAACAGTCTCTGGACTCTTCACCTTAGTCCCCCACAGCCTTTTGGCTCAGGTATCAATTTCCATATTAGGGATTTCCCTCCATGGAAGCTCTATTTCAAAACCAGGCCTTTCGCACCCCCCCCCCCCCCCCCCCCCCCACACACACACACACACACATGGTTAACACTTTCGCCCTACTGGAGTGTTGATGGATGGTTTGGGGTACGTGAACAGGCGATTCAATCCTATTCTCATTCATAATTTAAGTAGCGGCGTCTGGTGACTGAATTTCTCATGGAAAACCCCCTGAAAGACACGGAGATGTCTCTCCAGGATGTGCGAGGTGTTTCAAGCCGGAACGGGTTCCTCTACCCTACGGTGCGGAGGGCTCTTCCTCATACCTGTAAGGCTTATATATAGATTTCATGAACCCTAGTGTATGGAAAATGGACACTGGGCAGTTTGGGAGACAATAGACGTGTTTCTATTGTTCTGGCAAGCACATAAACCCATCTGAAACTGGGCTCTATTGTGTCCGCTTGCTGTCATGTGAACCTGCTTTGGAAAGTAAGCTACATGCACTTGTTGTGTAATGTGTGTGTGTGTGTGTGTGTATGTTAGCGTGTGTTATAATCTAGGCCATATCACATATCTCCAACCTCAAGTGCTCGTGTTTTATAACCGCTCTAGTCTCGCCTGCAGCTTTTCAGACCAAGCATGCGACTATTGGCCCACATGTAGTCTCACGATACCGGGCGATCGGAGACGCCTTTTTAAAACATTGGAAAACGGACGTCAACGCGCGCAACGTTAGATTATCTGGTTCCGTTTTATCGAATGCGCGCTCGGTCCACAAGACTGGTGCAATTAAGGATCTACAGCGACTTTGTTTAAACCAGTGGTTATCAAAGCGGGGTCCGGGGGCCCCTGGGGGTCGGTGGCATACGGCCAATGGGTCCGCAATATAAAACAAGCGTACCTTTGAGATAATTACTCCCAATGTCGTTGTTTTTTCAAGGGGGGGGCATAACGTGAAAGTTAATTGAGCCAGTAGGGGGAGCACAAGATTTCCAATGCATGTCATTAATACATTTCCTGGAAAGTAATACATATATATATAATACATATATTCAATGGGTTACATTCAGGTTGCAATCTATAACAAGGGTAGGGGGTCCTTGTAAATACGTATCCACTCTAAGATTGAGGACCCCTGGTTTAACCATTCTATGAGGCACGTGTTCCTTGTATGACACACGCGACGTCTGCATGTCACCGCCCCAATATGAAGGGCCGCCCTAAAGACATTTGATTGGTTCAGCAATGCAGGTTTTTTTTTAACTCTCTGTTTCCATCCAGTTTTAGCAACAAAACCTGGAAGATCGTCCTCTAGTCTCTAATTGAGCGAAACGTTGAGCGAGACCGACTTGTGAGTCTAGCCCACATAGGACCACTTTTGCGTAGATGACAAGTGTTTCTAGGAAACTCCTCCCCAATGTGTGGAAAGCGTTCATTGTGTGCCGCTACTTTTTTTATCCTCCCCCGCCGCCCCCCCCCCCCCCCCCCCCCTCCCCCCAGAATGGACAATCACGGTCAGGATCCCCTTTTCCCTGTCATTTGCAGCAAGACGCTCCCTTCGCCACCAAAGCGCGTCACGCGGCCCCATGCGGCGTGTCTGGGTACAGGGTTTGTCCGCGGCCGCAGCCTCGGCCATCGCCAAAACAAAGTGAGCTGTCCGGACCCACAGCTCAGACCAGCAGGCCTTTCCAGTTTTTGACAGCGTGTCACATCTCACACACACACACACACACACACACACGTGCATGGGCAGCGTGACTCACCACATGTGTCAGTGTTTTTTCGTTCCTCGAGAGGCAGAGAAGCGCAAGAAGCCTGTTCTGTTCTCACAACACCAGCTGGCGGGAGATGAGGGAGAGGGGGCTCGAGTTGGGAGCATGTTCTCCGGTGTTTTCAGGGGTTTTCTTTCTGTTCATGGGGTTATTGTTGTTGTTGTTTGTATGTTGTTGTTGTTTTTTTTTTGGGGGGGGGGGGGGGGGGGGGGGAGCAGAGCCGGGCTGTCCTACGGACACTCGTGTGTCTCATCGACCAAAACCAACCGACCACACTAAAGGTAGGAACCGGTGATTTGTGGGAGCCGTGGTGCGTGGATCCGGGAACGGCGGCAGAAGTGAACATGTAGACGCACGAGTGACTAATTGAGGAAGCCGCACGTCGGGCGTCCCCCGATTACATGTGTCTCTCCACCGGGACGACGGTTCCCACGGTGGAGACCATCACCTCACCTGACCCGGCGAGATGTGGTGGTGGTGGTGAGCTGTTGCTCACTGTGGAGCAGCATGGACGACTGTTTAAAAATACCAGCGTTGCGTGAAAAGCCCGATGGGAGGTCTTGTTAGCGCGGTGGCATTTAAAAACGTGATGATTTATTAAGTGGAGGATTTCAGCTAGATATCCCTGACATGTATGTACCTGTGCCACTGGGGTATTGGGCTGGCTATGTCCCACTGGTATGTGTGGGTAGAAGAGAGAGAGAGAGAGAGAGAGAGAGAGAGAGAGAGAGAGAGAGAGAGACAGAGAGACAGAGAGAGAGAGAAGGTGTGTGTGCGTGCGTGTGTGTGTGTATGGTTGTGTGCGTGTTGGTAAGCATGCGGGTGATGATTGGTCGGTATTGAGGTGGAAACATTCACTTACTAATTGTAGCATGCAAGCACACATACATACACACATACACACGCATGCACACACACACACGCAAACACGGCAGTACTCAAACACAACTACATTTATTTTATTATTTTATTTACACACTAGTCCTGGTTGCACAGTGAGAACAGCTTTGAAGTGGAGAGGCACAGAAAACCACCATGAAGATAGATGATTGGAGAACAGTCTAGAGTGACTATTTGGACTTCCGGCGACGAGGCAGTGGGCGTCGGAAAGCAGGCTTTATGGTTCTGATGGCCCCCGAGGTTACCTGTTGCCGAACCAGGTACACCCACACACACACTTAATTGAAGCCAGTACATTTCGCAGCAGCCTTTAAGGATCATGCGCGTAATTTCATGCGGGTAATTTTTCATAGAGCGTCTCCATCTGTTGTCTGCTGTGTGTGTGTGTGTGTGTGTGTGTGTCTCTCTCTCTCCTTTCTCCCTTTGTTTCTCTTCCCGGCTCTATCCCAATCTTTCGGTCCCTCACGTTCGTATAGGCACTGTGTGTGGCTTAAATTACAAAGCTTTTACTCACTCAAGTGACTCACGTCTGGAGAATGCACCTTGTTCGTTCTTTGGTTGTCTCTCTCTCTCTCTCTCTCTCTCTCTCGTTTTGGTTTCTATTTTTTTTTCGCCTTCAACTGTTTTATTGCTTCTCAGTCACCCTAACCACCTCCCTATTACCCCCCCCCCCCCCCCCACACACACACACACACACCCTCCTTTCCACTGAAAAAAATGGGAGAAGGGGAGAAAAAAATGGGGGAGAATAAGGCGAGCGTGTTAGAAACAGCCTTGGAAACCAAACAAAAAAGTCGGTTTCCAAGGCAAGGTTTTAAGCACGTGCACACCACACCTCCCTTTGTGTTCGCAAAAGGCAAAATCTAATTATATAATTCAAATAATTAAAAAAAACACCCCAAAAACCAGCGACAGCTAGAGACCGCCGGAGTCTGACCGCATAAAATGGCTCTGCCTTTTACCTCGGGGGCCGAAAGAAAAGAAAAAAAAAGTGGTAGCATTAGCAACAGCGAAGCAGGCGCCATTACGCCCATCAGCCCAGCATGCATGAAGCTCAAGGTGTGTTGGCGGAAGTGGGGGGGGGGGGGGGAGGGGGTATAAAGAGGTATGGTGGGCAACACTAGGAAATGGAGACAGCGAGCTAGAGAGAGAGAGAGGGAGAGAGAGAGAGAGAGAGAGAGAGAGAGCGAGGGAGAGAGAGAAAGAAAGAATACAATTAGTCATGGATTTCAAAGACAGCATATAATAAAACATTTCCCCCTTAGGTAAACCTGCTGAATGCAAACACGAATTAGTCGCCTACGCTCTCCGAGTGAATAAGGCTGAAAGAATGCACGGCAGCCTACTCATCAAGCACCGCAGTGACTCTCCCTCTCTCCCTCTCCCTCTCCCTCTCTCTCTCTCTCTCTCTCTCTCTCTCTCTCTCTCTCTCTCTCTCTCTCTCTCTCTCCATCCCTCTCTCTCTCTCTCCCTCCCTCTCTCACCCTCTCCTGCTCTCGTTCCCTCGCTTTCCTCTCACACGTCCTATAATGGGTTACATCTCGACCACTCAAACGCTGCCGCCGTTGGAAAAAAAAAAAAGAGCACATATTCATTTAAAAGTATAATTGAAACGTTGATTAAAAGGAAAGAAAAAAAAACTATGCACCTGGAAAAAAAAGTGACATTCAGACAGTTTCCAAGATTTGTTTGTCAAATTGCAGCGAGGTGCAGAGGTTGTGCCGGAGTGTGAACAAAAAGACTGTAGGTGTTGAATTAGATGAAAAGCTTTAATCCCGAAGGATAAATATGGTTGTTTTCCACGCGGGTCGAGGTTTTATTTTGTTGCAAAAGAGTGTTCATGCATTTTCCCCTGTGCGTGTGTGTGTGCGTGCGTGTGTGCATGTATGCATGGGTGCGTGCGTGTGTGTATATAGGAGTGCATACACGGTATATTTCAATTCAAATAAACAACGAGATGAGATGACGGAGCCGTCCTACGGTGAGCTTGTGATGGCCGGTCCGCCCCCTGGGACTAAACCCACTGTGCACTGTGAGGTCTGGGCAGGAGTACCTGTTGCATTCCCTTGTTTGACTCAAGCACAACATCACCCCCGAAAAATGTGTTGGTCTGTGTGTGTGGGAGGGAAGATTTGGAATGGCAGCAGCCGACGAACACACTCCAAATTGCTACTCTCTGAACCCACATCCTACACACACGCGAGCAAAACACACACACACACACACACACACACACATAAACATGCTCATGTGCACACACCCACACAAGCCCACATATGTATGAACAACACACGGGCAGCCAAGTACGCATATGGGTAAATTCGGTCCCCCACACACACACACACACAAACGCACGCACACACGCACCCACACACACACACAACACAGACACATACATACATGCACACACATGCGCACACACATGCACACACATGCGCACACACATGAGCACACACACACACACACACACACGCTTACAATAGTACACAATAACACACACAAAAAAAACCTCATGTCCTTGTTGTTACCCTAGCAACAACCATGGTTTCAAGGGTACTTCTTCTGTATTGGTAGCTCAGCTTTCTTTATCTTCATTCCAGCCCATGCACGTAATTGCTGTCTATCCATCTCTCTATCTATCTCTCTATCTCTCCCTATATCTCTCTCTCAGCTCCCTTATTCTCTCTCTCTCTCTCTCTCTCTCTCTCTGTCTTTATCGATCTCTGCAACGCATTCTGGCGCTTGCGTCCTAACAAAGCCCAGCCACTATATAGTGCGCTAAACACAATCGCTCATATTGTCAAATGTTGCCTTTTGTCAAGGCAATCAGTGCGGAGTGGAGGGGATGCGGCGGCAGGGAGGGCGAACACAAGAGAGCGATACATTCTAGAGCAGAATTTCCCGATACTGCATGGGCGTTAAGTATGTGTCAAACTAAATCCTCCAAATGTTGACGGTAGGTTAAAACCACCACGGTTTTGTATGATGTGTTTCTGCAGAAACCAAAACCAAAAAATGTGAAAAAGAAGAAGGAGAGAGCGAGAGCGAGAGCGTGCGTGTGAGAGAGAGAGAGAGAGAGAGAGAGAGAGAGAGAGAGAGAGAGAGAGAGCCTGTAGAAACCCCAGACAGCTCTGACAAATACGGGGTCCGCAATCAGGACCACAGCCTCTTAAATGTCTCATCTGCCATTTACAACTGAAGAAGACATTGCTGTGTGTCTGTCTCTGTTCCCTGTTTCCGGCTTGTTTTCCCACTCCTCTCTTTTAGTCATTGATCACACACGCACACACACACACACACACACACACACACACACACACACACACACACACAAACACACACTCACACAGGATATCATGTGGTGAAGGGGAAAGCACAGTGAGTTAGAAAAAAAAAAACGCTTTGTGCATGAAGAACAGTCACATCACAAGTGACCTTAAATATGCTGATGAGCTCTGGACACACACACACACACACACACACACACATACACACACACTGCGCACATGCAAGCGACACACAACTGAGAAAAAAACCCACACTCTAACCTGACCTCAAAATTTTCTACGATATGAGGTGGCATTCATAATACATCACAACTGGGAAATGTGTCACCCTGTGAAAGAGCACCAAATTTGCATGAGTTTATAGAAGAATATTATATTACTTTTTTTTTCATTTGTATTGATTTCGTTTTTCAGGCCCCCCCCCCCCCTCCCGTCTGCCTTCATATTTCTGCCCAAACCAACAGGCCAATCTGTCATTGTGAAATTCCATCGCTGTCTTCTACACTGCAGTTGAAGATCACCCCACTCACTTTCCATTTCTTCGAAACTCCGACACTACAACTTTCAGAGAAAGGAAAGCGGTCTGTGTAGCATTAGTCGAGAAATACAAAGTCTTTCTCTCTCTCTCTCTCTTGCTCCCTTTCTCTGTCTCAATTCTTTTCTCCATAAGTTTGTTAAGCGTCCTTATGACTGCCTCCTCGTCTGGATTCTCAAAACCTCCAAAACAACTCCTCCTCCTCCTCCTCCTCCTCCTCCTCCTCCTCCTCCTCCTCCTCCTCCTCCTCCTCCTCCTCCTCTACCACCTCCACTTCTTCTTTCAGAGCCTTTTCCCTCCTGTATGTGTGTGAGTCAGGGACTAACGAGGAGATGCTTAAATGCTAAGTGTTGCAGACATAGACGTTCTTTTTTTCTAGGTATGTGTGTGTGTGTGTGTGTGTGTGTGTGTGTGTGTGTGTGTGTGTGTGCGTGCGTGCGTGCGTGTGTTTATACGTGCAATTGTGTGTCCTGTGCAAGTGCCCTTATGTCGCTGGTGCGTTATTGGAGCTAAATGTCAGAGTGATTACCTGTGCGTGTGTGTGACTCACCTCCGACTTGGCCAGGTGCTTTCTCACACACACACACACACACATACACCGCCTGCAAGCCAGGAATCTACAGTATGCATAGCACACCGCACACATGCATGTACACACACGTATACACACGTACACACACGCACACATACACACACACACACACACACGCACACAGAAGCCAGGCTCAAGCCCAGACTCTTTTGAGTCCTCCTTCACACACACACAAACACACCCACACACACACTTCTCTCCATCAACTGCTCTTACATCCCATTCCTCTCCTCCATTTCTGCATCCTATTAACCATATTTGCATTAGTGTTTGTGTGTGTGTGTATATGTGTGTGTGTGTGTGTGTGTGTGTGTGTGTGTGCACATCATCCATGTGTCTATGGCTGGTGTCCGCTCTCCCATGACACCTAGGCCCCCAACCACCACCACCACCTCTATCATTATAAACTGCTAACGTGTCTCTCTCTATCTCCCTCTCTCCCATGACCCTGGTCCCTGTCTCCTACCTCCCACACAGCCGTGCAGCACTGTAAGGCCCTCTGAGTCTAACCGTTCCAACCGTCCAATAAACAACAATAAAAAGAGACACAAACACACACACACACACACACACACAAATACACGCGCACACACACACACACACAACCCTAGTCAACAACGGGTATGCTTTCATTACAGCATCTCTCCGTCATTCAAAGCCACGGAAGGTGAGCCGTCTCTTTACGCAAAAACAAACAAGACACGAGCGGTAGGGAGCGGGAAAAAAATACACCGTCGCGTTTCATGTGTTTATTGGCGTCGTCAGCCGTGAGAAGAAAAGAGGAAAACAAAACAAAAAACGCAGAGGAATTAGAGCGGGAGGTCGTATCCTTCAAGGCACGACTGCGTCGACTTCGACATGCGGATACGGGCTGTGCTGTGCGTGGCTGGGGGACTCCGGCTGTTTTGGGCGAGTGAAATGAGGCAGAGATACACAGTCTCCATTAACGCACAGCGCATGGCTGACGCCACATCGCTCGGCATGGGGCCGCCATTGGCTCTCCATCTGTTTCTCTATGGCTGATTTATGTATCGCGTTTATAATATGTGATGTCTGTTTGCTGTGGGTGTTTTTACATTTGTTTTGTACTCACAGGCATGTAATATGCATACACACACACACACACACACGCACACACGCACACACACACGGTCATTTGTATCTTGGAGTTAACACCAAAAGGTGTTCCGCTATTGGCTTCGATACGTTATCTCACTTTATTTTGTACATAATCAGGTGTAAAGGATGGCAATGGCTTGCTGATGGTCATACTAAATGCTCACCAGCACGACATGTTTTCAATTATCACTGATTTGACAGTAACTCTTCACCGTTTGCAACAAAGAAAAAGGACACGCAGCTAGCGGTTAGCAGTTAGCAGAGACTACACATTAGCGGCCACGCCCTGTTCTCACCATCGGCGTCGATCCAGGCAACCCAGTCTAGTAGCTACGTTGGTCCACAACGCAAAACGTAGCAGTTTCATAGTAACGGCTCCAAAATTGTGACATGGCTAAGTTTTTTTGGCCTATTCTTTTCTATTGGCCTGCGTCCACGTCACATCAATGCCAAGTTTCGCTCTGACAAAGCAAAACAAAATGGCTGACATTCCTTTCATTCTCAGTGAAAAATGCAATATTTTGAATTGTGTCCCGGAGCACGATACAATAGATTAATTTTTGTGGGTTGTCCATTGTGTGTGCTTAATTTTTTTGTCCACTTAGTGGCAGTGTATGCAGATTATTCGGTCACTTCCTGTTGGGCTAGATCCTCAAAATGTATAATTTTAGTAGACTGTAATGCCCTGATTCATATAAAACAGACCCCATGCCTCCATCTTATTCCCAAATCATTCTAGGCCCCTATTAATGGTGTGTTCTTTTAATCTTCTGATGACCTCTGAAATACCCATTTGAATCACTTCCAGATTGATAATATTATATGTCCTTTAGGCCCACTTTCATATAAAAGACACCCTTATTCCCAAGTCATTCTAGGCCCCTCTTCATGGTTTATTCTTGTAAGGGGCGTGGCTAGGGCCCCTTTAGACTTTTGGACCCCAAACTTGAGAACCTGGTCCCCACCCCACATGTGTTTACCCACCTAAAAGTATAAGTTTCTATCTCCATCCCTCCGGAAATAGGGAACTTGAAACCTTCTAGGCCCCCATTCATGGTATATTGTAGTAAGGGGCGTGGCTAGGGCCCCTTTTGACTTTTGGACCCCAAACATGAGAACCTGGTCCCCACCCCACATGTGTTTACACACCTAAAAAGAACAAGTTTCTATCTCCATCCCACCGGAAATGGGGAACTTCTCCTGTCATTTTACTCCCATTGACTCTTATGTTGCAGGTCACGACCCTTTTCTTGACCTTTCGAGATGGTGAAAGATGCCAAAATATATACACACATCCCCCTTGGTCCCAGGAATGACATATCCGAGGGTCAGGCTTTTAAACCTCACAAAAAACAAGTTTGCCCATATGGGCCAGTTTGTTGTCAGAGCTTCTCAGAAGTGTAACCTGCAAGTCCTATTTGCTCAGAATGTGGTTACAAAAGGCCGATTTGAAGATAGGAAGGTCTCACTGCCCTGAGACTTGACACCCTTATTCCAGGGCCCGACTAGGACCCTCACACCGAATATTGGCCCTCTGTGACCCCGAGGTCACAGAGAAACCTTTCCAAAAGTTATGAACGTTTATTCGTACTCAAATTTTGGTACATGCACAATAAGGCACTTCACTTTTACATCATGTATGCATTTTGGATATTTTTGGACTGTTTGCCAGAGGCTTTAAGGCCAACTTTGTGCACAATGACAAATTGCTGTTAGGAATTCTAAACATCCATAATATTTACTGATAAGTCAACATGGACGATCAATTAAACACTAGCTAGCTATCCTAATGTGTGTGTGTGGTTGATAGCTGGTTTATAGCCCCCCCCGGCCCGAGTCAGTCTGATTAGACTCTGGGGCTGGGTGGGGCTGCACGCCTGTGGTGCATTGGGGGTAATCAAGACACACAGGATAAACTGTGTGTAATCAAGACACACAGGATAAACCAGCTGTCACCACACACACTCTGGGGAGAGCGCAACATGCATCTGCTCTGGATGTTACATTTTGTTTGTGAAGAAGGAGCTGCATGTAATCTTGCTGCTGACTGACATCCTACAGGAAATGACGCCACCTCCAACCTTCCCGGCGCTGCACCACTTCCAACCTGCGCTACCCACTGCTGTCTGTCTACACAGACCTTGAAGTACTGGGGAGACTGTGGAACTGCCAATCACTTCACCTCTTGGCCCTCACTGAGACTTGGATCACCCCTGAGAACACGGCCACCCCGGCTGCCCTCTCCACCGTCTACTCGTTTTCACACACACCTAGACCATCGGGGCAAGGACGGGGGACGGGACTCCTCATCTCGCCAAAGTGGTCCTACCAGGTCCTCCCCCTAGAACACTTGACCAGATCTGCATTTGAATTCCACGCTGTGGCAGTCACCCTTCTCATCAAGCTCTACATTGCAGTGATCTACTGTCCACCTGGCTCCTTCTGCGACTTCTTTGATGAGGTGGATGCCCTCCTTAGCTGCTTTCCCGAAGACGGCACACCACTCGTTGTCCTGGGTGACTTCAACATCCAGCCAGAGAAGTTGCACTCATCCGATTTAACTAACTTTTTCACCACATTTGACCTAACACTCTCCACCTCCCCTCCTACCCACAGCGCTGGGAACCATCTTGACCTTGTCTTCACAAGGTCCTGCTGTACCTCGGCCCTCTCTGTTACCCCCCTTGAAGTCCTCCACCTCCCTTCTCCCTACTCCTCATATTGACACCTCCCGTCGTAACCTGAAATCTCTCTCCCCTACTCTCGCCTCATCTGTTCTCTCTTCTCTACCATCTCCTGAACAATTCTCTCTTCTGTCCACCGAGGAAGCCTCCTCGACCCTGTTATCCTCCCTCTCGTCCTCCTTGGACTCCCTCTGTCCTTTCCTCCAGACCAGCACGATCTTCTCCCCCTCCCTCTTGGCTGTCCGAATCTCTGTGGGCTTGTAGAACAGAGCTACGGGCAGCTGAGAGAAAGTGGAAGAGATCAGACTGTTTGGAGGACCCCTCTCGCTACCTTCACCTCCTCTCAGACTTCGCCTCTACTGTGTCAGCAGTCAAATCTACCTTCTACCGTACAAAGATCAACTCCTCTGCCTCCAACCCTAGGAAACTGTTTTCCATGTACTCTTCTCTCCTCACTCCCCCCCCCCTCTATCCCCTTCCTCCCTCACAGCTGATGACTTTGTCACCTACTTTACTAAGAAGGTGAAGGCCATCAGCTTCTCTTTCACCCCTACCACTATCCTCCCTACCACCACTCCCACCTCTGTCCGCCTCACCCTCTTTACCCCTCTCTCCCCTGAAGATGTGCACAAACTAGTAATGTCTCACCATGCCACTACCTGCCCCCTTGACCCCATCCCTTCCTCCCTTTTCCAAGCCGTCTCGAGCAACATCTCCCTCATCAACTCTTCTCTCACCTCAGGCCTTATTCCAGCATCCTTCAAGATTGCTAGAGTCAAGCCACTTCTCAAGAAACACTGCTGACATCCAGAACTAAAGACCAGTATCTCTTCTCTCGTTCCTTTCTAAAAATCTGGAACGTGCCATCTCTAACCAACTGACCTCCTATCTCTCACATAACCTGCTTGATCCTCATCAGTCAGGAGTCCCTCCGTGCCACCAGAGCCTCGTCCCTCTCATCAATTATCATTCTCCTCGACCTGTCTGTGCCGTTCGACACCGTGAACCATCAGATACTCCTCGCCACCCTCGCAGAACTCGGCATCGCTGTCTCTGCGCTATCCTGGTTCACATCCTACCTGACGAACCGCACCTACCAGGTCACGTGGAATGGTTCCTTGTCCAAATCCTGCTCCGTTGACACCGGCGTCCCTCAAGGCTCAGTATTAGGACTGCTTCTGTTCTCCCTATACATTAGATCTTTAGGCTCTGTAATCACTTTGCATGGTTTCTCCTATCACTGCTATGCAGACGACACTCAACTATTCCTCTCTTTCCCCTCCTCTGACAGCCTGATTGCAACTCGCATCTCAGATTGTCTGGCAGACATCAGCATCAGCTCAGCCTCAACAAGATTGAGCTCCTCTTCTTGCCAGGGAAGGACTGCCCTCACATGGACTAACTGGTAACTGTTGAGGATGCTGTGGTGGGTCCTTCACCAACTGTGAGGAACCTCGGCGTCATACTGGATGACCAACTGCGCTGCACAGCCAACATCACTGCGGTGACCCGATCTTGCAGATTTGCTCTCTACAACATCCGCCGGATCCGACCCTTCCTCACGACGGAAGCAGCGCAGATCTTGGTCCAAGCACTCGTCATCATCCCGCCTCGACTACTGGAACTCACCCCTGGCTGGACTCCCTGCCTCCGCAATCAAGCCTTTGCAGCGCATCTTCCACGACCTCCACTGGCTCCATGTAGCAGCTCGTATCAAATTCAAGACGATGGTACTGACCTACAAGGCTGTCAACAGAACCGCCCCGACCCACCTCCGAGCACTAGTCAGACCCCACGCCCCGGCTAAAACCCTCCGCGCAACTACCTTGGCCCGCCAGCTGGTACCGCTATCCTTGAGAGCGAGCAAAGGTTGCACAGCCAAGTCACAACTCTTCTCTGTCTTGGCGCCACTATGGTGCCACTGCTGACGTGACCAGGACTGCAGAGTCGATCACCTGCTTCCGCAAGAGACTCAAGTCCCACCTGTTCAGGGTTCACCTGGACCCCACTTAGCATCCTTCCTCTACTACCCCTCCCCCTCCCACTAATAAATACAAAAAATCAACAACTTAGCAATCATTCCATGTTTGTATGTCCTGGCTCTTACTTTGATATTCCACGCTTAGTATTTTAGCACTTATCTCCTTTGTGTACTAGCAATCGGTTAACTTATCAATTAGGTGTACTTGAAACTCGTTCTTGTGAAATCCTTACTCTACTGATAGCGGTTTAGTGTTGCACTTTCTCCTAACAAATGTACTTATTGTAAGTCGCTTTGGAGAAAAGCGTCTGCTAAATGTAACATTTTGGCCAACCCACTAATAAACTGGGTTCATACAACATCTACCTGTGTCCTGTGTGTCGGAGGAGCCCAGCAAAGCCGCCTAGATGGCGTGTGGCAGGGTTGACTGCCACAAATAACAAGTTACACATTGAACATTAAAGTTACATACAGAGCCATAAAGAAAAATGTCACTGACTGTGTATGTGTGTGAGTGTGTGAGTGATAGCTTGTAAACTCATAAGCTGACATGGATCAATCTTGTGCCAGCAGAAAAAAACATACAAATCTTATCCACTTTCTTGTAATTATGGGCTACCTAAATTAAAGTTAAAGTGCTTAACAATATTATGTATTAACAATATAGAGAGGATAAACAGAAGAGAGAGGAAGGAGAGAGGAGGAAGAAAGAAGAGAGGATGTGAGAGGAGAGTTAACAAGACGAAGTCACGGTACTAACACATATGGGGAGAATCATTACATGACGTCACTGTGACCTTTGTGTTAAGTCTGCAAAAAATGTTAGGTTGTTGTATGGCGGAAATTAAAAGTAATTTACTGGATCATCAACTAGGCTGCAAACTTTTTTTTTTCTCGGGGGAGGATCCCCCCGGACCCCCCTACTTACCTTTGGGCTCTGTGGCAAAAAAACAGCCCTGGTTCTCACCGCCTCAGGTTGCGTTCAAGCACCCTGAGGCACACAGCACACGCAGCGCAACCACTTACAATGCTAACACAGACGCTGGCATCTGTTTAGCCCTGCTCCCTCCCGTCCATTTTTTTAATTTTTCATTGGCGCCGGCACATGAAAATAACTAAAACATGTTGTAGCACCGCCGCCATCATCATCCTCATCCTCATCTTTCTCATCATCATCTTCCTCATCATCCTCATCATCATCATCAGCAGCAGCAGCAGCAGCAGCAGCAGCAGCAGCATCATATCATTGCTTGTCAGGTTTAGCCGTCAATTGGCCACAGCTCACTCAGTGGGAGAGTGTTGTCCTGCTACTAATGTCTCCGTAGCGTTTCATCAGGTACTTGAAAAAAGGAAACAATCATTTTATTTTACTTGAACAGGAAGTCATGAGATTAGAAACTCTTTCACAAGTCCTTTATACATTTACAAAAAAGCAGAAGAACACAAGATACATCCGCAAAGAAACACCAATACATGTATACATAAATACAATAAATACAAAATAAATACAAATGCAAACAATGAAATTTAAATTTTCTTTTTTTTAACACCAATCCTCTCTTTCCATCCCTGTCATCGTCATCCTGAGTCACCGGTTCAAACGCGGTGCCGCGCGGTCCTGAAGATGTTGTTAGGGTTAAGGGGCATTCACATCAGACGCGGTGGGACACCATACCCGTCGTTAGGTCGGGCGGGAATTTTTCCGACTGCACTGCAGTTGTTTTTTTTGTTTGTTTTTTAAAGTTAACGTTGTGCGGCACGTCGGGTCAAAGTTTAAATTATTTCAATTTCGAAGCTCAGCAGCGCATCACCTTGCCGTCATTCAAACAGGCCCGCAAAACCCACCTCTTCAAGCAGGCGTTTTAGCCTCCGTCCCTTTTCACATCTCCCTCATCTTCTTCAAGTATCTTACATTTGCCTTGTGTCTCGTCTTGTGTAAAGCGTCTTTGAGCGCCTTGAAAAGCGCTATATAGGCTAAATCAAATTCATTATTATTATTATTAAAGCGCTTTTCAGACCTGTCACCACTCAAAGCGCTTTACAGTTATTGCCTCACATGCACCCATTCATATACACATTCATATAGGCAAGGCAAGGCAAGGCAGCTTTATTTATATAGCGCATTTCATACACAATGGCAACTCAATGCGCTTTACATAGAACAATAAGAATTGAAATAAAAATTAGAATAATAATAAGTAATAAAAAATAATAAAAAATACGAAGAATAGAGGAATAGAAAGAAATAAAGTACTATAAGAGCAGCATAAAATCATGATTTAAAAGGACATAAATTTACAATTTAAAGTGCTTTGAACAAGCTCAATCATAAGCGCAGGAGAAGAGAAGTGTTTTTAACTTGGATTTAAAAATGCTCACAGTTTGGGCTGATTTCAGTTCAGCTGGTAGTTTGTTCCAGTTTTGTGCAGCATAACAGCTAAACGCTGCTTCACCATGTTTAGTTTGAACTCTGGGCTTCACTATCTGACCTAAGTCAGTAGATCTCAGAGCCCTACTGGGTTTGTATTCTACTAAGATGTCATTCATGTATTCTGGACCTAAACCATTCAGTGATTTGTAGACCATTAGCAGAACTTTAAAGTCTATTCTATAGCTGACTGGGAGCCAGTGTAAAGACTTTAGGACTGGAGTAATGTGCTCTGATCTCTTTGTTCTGGTTAAAACTCGAGCTGCAGCATTCTGAATGAGCTGCAGTTGTTTAATGCTTTTTTGTGGGAGTCCAGTCAGAAGGCCGTTACAGTAGTCGAGTCTACTGGAGATAAAAGCATGAATCAACTTCTCCTGGTCTGTTTGAGACATAAAACCCTTCACTCTGGATATGCTCTTAAGATGATAGAAGGCTGTTTTGGTGATGGATTTGATATGACTGCTGAAGGTCAACTCTGAGTCTATCAGCACGCCAAGGTTTCTGACTTGGTCCTTAGTTTTTAGAGAGAGTGACTCGAGATGTTTACTGACGGCAGTCCTCTTCTCTTTATTGCCAAAAACAATTACCTCAGTTTTGTCCTGATTTAATTGAAGGAAATTTTGGTTCATCCAATTTGTTACTTGCTCTAAACAGTGACACAATGACTGTATTGGACTGTAGTCATCTGAGGACAGTGCTATGTATATCTGCATGTCATCTGCATAACTGTGATAGTCTACATTAGAGTTCTGCAGAACTTGACCCAAAGGCAGCATATATAGACTGAACAGAAGGGGTCCAAGAACTGACCCCTGAGGAACTCCACATGTCATAGCCATTCGATTGGATTCATTACTTCCAATGGTCACAAAATAACTCCGCTCCTCTAAGTAGGACCTGAACCATTCTAGGACTGTTCCGCTGAGTCCTGCCCAAGTTTCCAACCTGTTCAACAATATACTGTGATCCACAGTGTCAAATGCAGCACTGAGATCCAACAGGACCAGAACTGACACCTTGCCTGAGTCAGTGTTTAACCTAATATCATTTAACACTCTAATAAGAGCTGTTTCTGTGCTGTGGTGAGGTCGGAAGCTTGATTGAAATTTGTCGAAAAGGCCACTGGAATTCAAGAATTTGCTGAGTTGATTAAAAACCACTTTCTCAACGATCTTGGCTATAAAAGGAAGATTTGAGATAGGTCTGTATACACATTCATACACACATTCATACAGCGACGGCAGTGTCAACCATGCAAGGCAGCTCTTATAGGGAGCCGTTAGGGTTTAGGTGTTTGCTCATGGGGAAACCTCGACACTTAGCTAGGAGGAGCTGGGGATCGAACCAGCAACTTTCCGGTCGCCAGACAACCCACTCTACCTCCTGAGCCACTGCCGCCAATTACAGTAAGTACACAACCAGCCATCCATGCCCTGCCTTTACAGCTGCTACACACGATGTGCAGAGCATTACCATACATCCTTTAACTTCTTTAATGATCCTTCTTTCTCTATTGCTTTAAAACAAAACAAAAAAGATTATCTTGCCTCCATTCCCGATGAAATCAAAACAAATAGCTGACTTTCTCTCCCACTTGTTAGCGCAGAGTGGTAACAAGTTGCTGCTACTGTTGATGGAAGCACACACTTACGTCTCCCTCCCCCTATAAAGATCACCGCGGTGTTGGCTGAATAACTCGCGGAAAATGAGTCTTTAAAAGCCTTGTTTTTTTGCCTTTACCATCGGAGGGGGCCTGAGCTGGAGCTGCAGCCTTCGCTGTGATTAATACCCAACTCGATGGGAGATGGAGAGTAAAACAAAAGGGATTTTGAAAATACATGCTACTGGAGGCTCGGTCAAAAAGCCAGGCGAACTCCCACACACTACCGCCCACACACACACACATTGACGTAAACACACACAAACACACACAAACACACGTGTGCGTGGCCCCCAACCGCAGTACGCACAAGCGCCTACACGTACACATTGAAATGCTGCTTTTGTGTGTATACACAAGAGAGGATCTCTAAAGGCATATGCAGAAAGCCAACACACATACACATACACCCCAGTACATGAAGACAATGCCCCATGGGCTTTTTTTCTTGATCTTGTTTTTTTTTCCTCTTTTGAATCTGTATTTTTGTATGTGTGTGTGTGTGTGTGTGGGGGGGGGTGCAAGCGGTCTGTGGGTGGGGGGGGGTTAGGGTCTGTGGGTGGGGGAGGGGGAGCAGCAGAGGTACAGGTTAGATTCATATTTATTCATCAGGAGCTCAGTCTTTCTTTCCCCGTAGGCAGCACCACCTCACCTCGCCCTGCTATTTCCAGCTATGGGGGCCCCTGGGAGCCGCGTGTCCTGGGGCCCCTGGATGCACTACAGGACCGACCACATAATACTCATGAGACCGGGGAGAATAGATAGATAGATAGATAGATAGATAGATAGATAGGTTGGTAGGTAGGTTGGTAGGTAGAGAGAGAGAGAGAGAGATATGCCGTGCCCCCAAACTCAACTTTGTATTTTCTCCACTGCTTTGCCTTAACTTGTCAAATACTACAGTCTCTCTAGATTTTAAATA
>JAOPHQ010000105.1:25000-27500 GCA_030340625.1 Merluccius polli | reverse complement strand
GAGGACTGGGAACATGGGAACTCGAGGAACCCACCCTACAGCACTCTCTGTGCCCGGCAGCAACTGTTGCTTGGAAACTGAAGCGCGCCTGGTTTTTCTATTCCGGTCCATTCTTTCTATTGTGTGTCAAAAAAAGAAGAAAAAACCCCCCTACAATTTGAATGATTTCATTATTTAGCATGTTAGACAGGAAAAAAATGTGGCATTGAACTGGGATTGAGGTGAATTAACGGACTGTCAGTGAGGTTGAGCAACACCCTCCCTCTGTATACCCAGTCTGATTGTGGCACTACCCACTCTGGTAATTACTGGTTTGAAACAATGAGGGTTACACTGTAGGTGTGTGTGTGTGTGTGTGTGTGTGTGTGTGTGTGTGTGTGTGTGTGTGTGTGTGTGTGTGTGTGTGTGTGTGTGTGTGTGTGTGTGTGTGTGTGCGCAAGTGTGTGTGTGTTAGAAAGAAAGAGAGAGAGGGAAAGAGTGAAATCAATCAGGAAACGAGAGAGAGCCAGAAAGAGAGAGAGATACACACACACACACACACACACACACCTAGAGTGACATTGATCGGGGACATCCCCCTTGCCAGTTTCCCGGCACTTGTGTGTGTCTCCTCTTCTCACCACCTGCTGCAACAGAAAACAACGAGTTGCCAAACAGTTGAGGGCATATTTGCCTCAAACCCAGAACTGCTCTCGCTCTTTCCTGTTCCTTGATGAAGTAGGCGGATAGTCTTTCTTACACATTACCACTCCATCCAGTATCTCTGCTCTCCCCTTCAAAGATGTGCATTCACTCAATAATCTTTCAGTGTCAGGGTTAAGATATTAAACCACAATGAAACATCAGAAAAGGGTATTGAAATCGAACAAAGTTTAGATTGAAAGAAAACTTTCCTTGAACAAGAAATCACATCCCTTAACTATAGACCCGCAAATCAATCTCAAGCGACAGCTGAAAAACGGTTGTCCTCCAGCAACATCTTGAACATGAAAGTACAACCCTTCCTACGTCTTTCACTAAAAATGGAATGAGAGAGAGAGAGAGAGAGAGAGAGAGAGCAAGAGAGAGAGAGAGAGAGAGAGAGAGATGGAAATGGAGAGAGCGAGGGTACAAGGCAAGATGTCGGTGTGTTTGCGTGAAGGTGTAGGAAAGGAGGTTAAAAGGGGACACTGTATATGAACGATGCACCTTGCTCTAGGAGGAGAGACCACCCTCCCTCTCCTCCTCCCTCTCCTCCTCCCTCTCCTCCTCCTACTCCTCCTCCGCGGGGCATCCACAGTGGATGAGAGCACCATAGTGCTCTTGCCGTTGACTCACGGGCAAGCGTGCTAGTAAGTTGTAGAGGGAAACATGCTAGTAGTAGAGGTGTGTGTGTGTGTGTGTGTGTGTGTGTGTGTGTGTGTGTGTGTGTGTGTGTGTGTGTGTGTGTGTGCGTGTGTGCGTGTGTTTGCACATGTGTGTGAGTATGTGTGTGTGTTGGTAAACAACTGTTGGACAAGAGGAACTGGATTCTCCTGATGAGGGCAATTCCCGGGGAAGGCCCCTTCATCCGTGTGTGTGTGTGTGTGTGTGTGAGAGAGTGTGCAGGCGTGTGTGTGTGCGTTTCTAAGTGAAGGTGTGTCTGTAAGCATATGTTTGTGTGTGTGTGTATGTGTGTGTGTGCGCGCTAATTGCTTATCTAGAATATTCCCCACCATTAGTCCTTGTCCGTTGATGCCTGACAGTAGGTCTTATTACAGGAAGTCCTGTGCACACAACCCAAGGCTTGTTGTTGTTTTTGTGTATCTATTTTGTCAGCATTCAACCAGCGAGTACAAAACGTCAATATATAATCCAACTGTTTTTATTTTGATTTCGTTGATACACTTCGGCACACAGTCATTATTTTGGGATCAGTGTTGATCAACCGACAGCAGAGGGAACTTCTAACTGACTTTACAACATGCGTTGGCACAAATTGACTTTGTGTGTGCAAAAGCACTCAAATGTAAAAAACACACACACACACACACACACACACACACAAACACACACACACACACCCACACACACACACACAAATACTTACATGTGGTGGTGAAAGATAATAATATAATAAAGAGATAATGCTACAGGTGGGCTCACCGTTAATGGAAAACAGAAGAAAAAAAACATTTTCATCTGCTGCGGTATGATTCTGTAAAAGTAACGGTAAAATATATTTATATCAAAATGTCTCTTTTATGATCTCTATCTCGTATAAATCCTTCAACCCTTCATACCTTTGTTTAAAAAATATAATTCAAATAATTATTTGCAACAGTTTGACGACACGCCTACCATTGGGGTAGTGGGAAAGAGTTTTTAAATAACGCAGTTTAACTTTCCAATATAATGTATGTAATTAGATTGCTTACATTGGGGGCCACCAATGACACTTTTGGCATCACTTTACTACGTCGTTGGATGGCAGAAGAGTATTTGACTTTCAATTTAAAAAAAATTAAAAAATGTAGTTTCC
>JAOPHQ010000105.1:5000-20000 GCA_030340625.1 Merluccius polli | reverse complement strand
GTTAAATTGTTTCAATTTAAACTGTCCCTGCACCATAAACACCATGTCCCCAACACATTATGGAGCACCTAATGTATACATCTGGTAAATACCTACCTTTAGTATATATACTAAATATTTATACATAAATATTTTTTGTATTTATAAACAGTATACTGTTTATGAATACAAATTTTTTTTAATATAATTTTAACGTTAAAACAATATTAGCTTAATGTAAGCAACACATGATGCCAGGCACATTCTGTTAAATAATTAATAGATTGTTAATTAAACGAGAAAACAAGCATATTTGCTCTGGATTCATTTCTCAAACGGCACAATATGCCATATTTGGTAAAATTGAGTCCACAGGACCCAGAAGTTTGCTTGCCAAAGTTTTCCAAAAAAGCTTTTTTTTAATTAGTTTTTTTTTTGTGTGTGAAAAAAAAACCGTTTGCAGGACATTTCTAAAGGAGACGAGTGGAGAAGAAGTGTCGTTGGTGGAGAAACACGAGGGCAGACCTCTGGTGACGGGTTCTGTGCATGAATATTCATAGCCACGCTTAAAACAAACACACCCAAGTAAACATTGTCTCACTCTGAGTGTGGTGATGCAGTGGGATTATTCACAGTTGACACATCATTTATTGAGAACCAATCTCCGAGAGCAACAAACAGATCCGCCCGGTGTTTCTGCATCATGTCCAGTCAAGGTTACTGTAAATCTGATACAAAAGGCGGGTAACTGTAATGCGTGGGCTCTGGGTTTTTTTGTTTTTTTTTCTTTTGTTCATTGCCGGCTTTGCATTTTGCTCAACAAATTCATTTTGGTGGTGGCAGATTGCTTGGATAATTGCCCCATAGTGAGTCCAATCCACACATTACCCCCCCCCCCCACCCCCTGCATTCACCCACTACGCAACACGTTCTCCACGATGTAGTTGGACGGCGCTCAAGCTCAGCCATTGACACGGTGCCACTATACCGAACAGACGCAGCTCTCTCTCTCTCCCTCTCTCTCTCTCCCTCTCTCTCCCTCTCTCTCTCTCTCTCTCTCCCTCTCTCTCTCTCCCTCTCTCTCCCTCTCTCTCTCTCTCTCTCTCTCTCTCTCTCTCTCTCTGTCTCTCTCTCTCCGAATGGAACGACTGTTAACTTTCATGGAAGGAAGATCCAATCGGAGGCATCAAAAGCCCCTTTCATACTGTCGCTCTGAGACAATGACACAACAGACAACAAAACGCATCTCGCCGTTTTTTTGTGTTGTTTTTGTCTCCGTTTCTTTTGTCTCTCTTCCGTCGTGTCACCCGCGACAACAAAACCGCCTGTCAGGAAGGAACGAGGAGGGAGAGGAATACCTAGGAGTTGAACCGAGGAGGGAAAAAGTGAAAGTGATTGGGGGGACGAGAAAAGAGAAAGGGAGAGAGGGGGAGAGCGGGAGAGAGCGGGAGAGAGCGAGGTGTATAGAGATAAAGGTGGAAAGCCCTCATCATCAGTCGCCCACGCGCCCATGTTCTATCCACTTCTCCATCACTCCATTACCTCCATGTAAATGGCGGCTCTCAGCATCCTGCTGCGGGGAGAAGGGGCCTATTAGCAGCCCAGCAAAGAAAGCTCTGGTGATGTGCAGCCCACGCAGAGTGGTCCTCCTTCGCCCTCCCACTCCCACACACACACACACACACACACACACACTCATAAACACACACACTCATAAACACACACACACACATAGGCACACACACTCTCAAAGACACACACATGCACCCGCATGCACACACCCACACGTAAAGACACACACAGATAGATACACACACACACACACTTAAAGAGAGACACACACACACACACGTGCGCGGGCATAGACACACACACACACACACATGCACATGCGTGCGCTAGACACACACACACGCACACACACACACACACTCATAGACACACACATGCATGCTAAGGCATACATACACTCACACGCACGCACTCTCATGAACACACACACCCACCCACATACATAAATGTGTGTGTGTGTCTGTGTGTACGAGAGTCTAATTCTTTGTCACACACACACACACACACACACACACATTCACTGACACAGAGATGCACACTGTGACAGTGCACAAAGCCGGCCTGCAGGATGGACTGATAGATGAATGGAGGGATGGAGAGAGGGATCAATAACGTGTGGGTAAGAGGAGAGAGAGAGAGAGAGAGAGAGAGAGAGAGAGAGAGAGAGAGAGAGAGAGAGAGCAGGCATATTAGTTCACCGTCCACTGCAAAGGCGTTGTTTTTTCTTCTCGGTTGCGTAACTCCATAACTACAATCACACCGAGTCAGATGGAGTCAAGTTTGTGTGTGTGTGTGTGTGTGTGTGTGGCGCACAAACACAAACATGACCATCACGAAGGATGTTGTCGGAACTCCCCCTCTCCCCCCCCCCCCCCCCCCCCTCTCCGTTGGGGATGCGAGCCGCGTCCAGTACCACAGCAAAGTGACAGGCGAGGAGGGGGAAAACAAGGGCTTCTTGACGGGACATATGTACACGGCCGCCACATCAGCCCCAACATTGTTGGGGGGGGGGGGGGGGTCTGCTGTACCGTCATGCACCCCCCCCCCCCCCCCCCCCCCCCGCCGCACCCCCTCCATGTCCTACTTCCCTTCCATAATATTATGGAGTGGCTGGAAACATGGGATAATATTTGGAGTGTAAAGGAAAAGAGTCAGTTGATGAGGTGACATCCCTGCCCTGCCTCCCTCGTCCTCCTCCCTCCCTCCCTCCCCACTCCCCCCCCCCCCCCCTATACCTCCACAACGCCACAGGTACCCTCACAACCCACCCAACCCCTCCCTTCCACCCAACTACCCTCGGCTCCCAAACATACACGCACACATACACACACACACACACATGCATACATACAAACACATACACACACACACACACACACACATGCATACATACAAACACATACACACACACACACACACACATGCATACATACAAACACATACACACACACACACACACATGCATACATACAAACACATACACACACACACACATGCATACATACAAACACATACACACACATACACACCTACACACGCTTGCACCCGCTCTCTTCCTACAGACTCTGAACTGTGTTTGGGTTCGCCGTGGCCTGACCGTACAGAACCACGTTTGGAATTTCTGATTGCAACATCAACACAGACGTGCACACGGAAAGTACACACACGTGTGAACTTTTTTCCCCCCAGCCCGCTCTCTTCATTAACATGTCACTGGAGCCCGTGGGCGAGTGTGCATGTCGGTGTCACAGCGGGCCTTTCAATGTAAAGCAAACATGGCAGCGCTGGCTGCGGTTGTTTTGCAGTCACTCCAATATTTACTGTGTATTATGAGAGAATATTACCGATTTTCAGCACCCCGACCGCCTCAATATGCAAACACACACGCCCGCAGGCACAAACACAGACAAACACACACACACACACGCCCGCACGCACAAACACAGACAAACACACACACACACACACGTACGCACAAACACACACACTCACGCACACACACACCCATTCGACCCCACTGGATATTTCTACACCTTTTTCTTCGCCTTTTATTTAAATACATATTTTTACAAATCTACATGACTTTTGGCACAGGTAATTTATGTCTTATATAATTAGTAAGAAATCAACACATAGTAAATCAATATAAATAGGAAAAATACATACATTATAGATAAACAATGAAAACATTGAGAAATAACAATACTACAGTGCTTGCAAGAACATTCATTTTGTTTGCATTTTTGATTGTGTGTGTGTGTGTGTGTGTGTGTGTGTGTGTGTGTGTGCGTTTGTGTGTGCTTCTGTGTGTGCGTGTGCATTCGTGTGTGTGTGTGTGTGTGTGCGTGCGGCACATATTAGCAGAGAGACGATTGCATGGGCATGGTGGATTTTATTTTGTCAATTGTCAATTGTTTTTTGGATGTGAATTTTGTGAGATGACGAATGCATGGAAGTTGATTTAGTGGACAACATGTGCACACACACACACACACACACAGAAATATACCATGTGGCATGGGGGAGGAGAGAGACACTCTAGTTAAGACTGCCTTCATGGATCACTCTCACTCACATAAAGAGACACAACTATGTGCAGACCGAGGGGAGAGAGACACAGAGAAACAGAGAGCGAGAAAGAGAGCGAGAGAGAGAAAGAAAGAGAGAGAGAGAGAGAGAGAGAGAGAGAGAGGGAGGGAGAAGTCGAAAGGGGAAGAAAATGAAGGTGCAGCGTGAGGACACAGGACTGCTTTTTTTGGTTGTCTTATTGAGAAAAAACAGCAGAAAAGCGCGAATGGAGAGAGAGGATGAGCGACTACAGCGCTGCACAGGACGAGAACAGCATGAATAAGAGAGAGAGAGAGAGAGAGAGAGAGGGAGGGTGAGAGCAAGAGAGAGAAAGAGAGAGCGAGACAGAATGCAAGCAGTGAGAGAGAGCAACACAGAGAGAGCAAGCAAGGGAGAGAGAGAGAGAGGGTGAGAGAGAGAGAGAGAGAGAGAGAGAGAGAGAGAGAGAGAGAGAGAGAGAGAGGGAGAGAGCAAGCAAGAGGGAGGGAGGGAGGGAGGCAGGGAGGGAGAAAGAGAGAGCATGAAGACTGAGCGAGCAAGTGAGAGAGCAGGAGAGAGAGGAGCAGCTTGCAGTGAGCTCGGAGGAAGACTAAGGTCTTGTTGATTGAGGAAGTGTTGGTGCCATGCGGGCCATGTGCTCAGGTAGGTTCTGACTCCGGCTTACTCCTTCACCCAGCCATCACCACCGCTGTCTTCTGTATTCATGCTTTAGTCCTTGTGCACAAAGGAGTATATCCACAGTCGGTCTGACGGTGGGAGGCTGTCTTCATCTGTTTGTTGTTTATTGATTTATATATTTTTTGGTTACTGATTTTTTTAAATTATTTTTTTTATATATGCTAAGCACGGATTTCAAATGTTAAAATATCTTGTGTGTGTAGATCTTGTGTGTGGATCTTGTGTGTCATCGGTGTCGTGTGACGGTGGCGGCGAGGTGTTTCAGAAAACATGACAGAGTGCTGCGGTCATGTGACACACGTCTGATGAGAGATGGCATGTGTAATGTTTAAGTCTAATTGATTGATGTGCCGTGCGTGCGTGTGCGTGTGTGTGTGCGTGTGTGTGTGCGCGCATGTGTGTGTGTGTGTGTGTGTGTGTGTGCACACGTGCGTGTGAGCTGTGATGGTCTCATGTACTGGTAGGATTTTTGTAGAGCTAAGGAATGCATGAGCCTTCAATCCACATCTCTTTGTTCCCTCTCTCTCTCTCTCTCTCTCTCTCTCTCTCTCTCTCCCTCTCCGTCTCCCCTCTCTCTCTCACTCTCTCCCCCTCTCTCTCTCTCTCTCTTCTTTTCTCCTCCTTTTTTTCTCTCTGGGGCCATATAGGACACACACACCGACTCTCACAGAAAACCAGTTGAAACTTCCCACCGGCAGGAGAGCAATGTGAGGAATGTGATTATCACGTATTTGTGTTTATTTTATCACCGCGGGTCGCTCGCACAAGCAAAAAAGGAAACCAGAGCAGTTAAACGCCAGTGTGTGCAACTCCTAGAGTGTGTGTCTATGCATGTGCGAGCATGTGTGTGCTTGTGTGTGCTTGTGTGTGTGTGTGTGTGTGTATGTACTTGTGTGTGTGCTTGTGTGTGTGTGTGTGTGTGTGTCAGTTGGAGAGAGGAGGGAGGAGGGGAGGGGAGGGGGTGAGTGGGGTGGGTGGGGGTGGGGGGGGGGGGGGGTTGGTGTGGGTGGTAGGAGAGAGAGAGAGAGAGAGAGCTATTTGGCAGTGCACGTGTGTGTGTGTGTGTCTGTGTGTGTGTGTGTGTGTGTGTGTGTGTGTGTGTGGGTGGTTGTGTGTGGGTGTCGGGGTGAGTGGGTGCAGAGCTCTCTCATTGAGTGAGAGCACATGTGACTGGGAGTGCGTGGGCGTCCAGTACCGTACGTGGAAGTGTACGGAAAAGAAAAGGTGAAAAAGTAGAAGACATTTGTGCGCAAAAGCGGACGATTTTTTTTTTTCATCTTTCTTTCTTTTTCTCTCGCCTTTTTTTAGCGTGTCTTTTTTTTTTCGGGGGCCAACCAGGCAACTCTTTGCATGCTTTGCATGAGTTTTCCGAAACAAGGAAAGTGGGGGGGGGGGGGGGTGAGGGGGTGTGGGGGGGGGGGAAGGGGGGAGTCAAAGGGGGGGGGGGGGGGGAAATGATCTCACTTCATTCTTCTTCTTCTGCTGCTGGCTTCACTGGCGGTCACACACTCTCTCTCAATGAATACCCCGAATGCTTGTTTCCACGCCAGCCATGGCTGAAAAAAAAAAAACTTTCGTAGTTACGTACTGACCAAACATGAACTCGCAAACATGCAACACGCTGCCCATGCATGCAGGAAACACACACACACACACACAGACACACACAGTGTGTTTCCTGCATGCATGGATCCTGCATCCAGGAAATGCACACACACACACACACACACAGTGTGTGAGTGTGTGTGTGTGTGTATGTGCATTTCCTGGGGGGGGGGGGGGGGGGTAGTGGTGGTGGTGGGTGGGGGGGGCGTCTGTCAAACCCCAAAAACCCGGTACATTCCTGTGCGATCTTACTCAGGGCTCTGAATGGGGGGGATGAATGCGGGGAATTTCAGCTGAAACGTGAGGACAAAAGCCAGGGGGACATTTAAGAGGCTTTGACTGTGGCTCAACCCTGGGAAACGCAGGGAGGAAGCGCACATGTGTGTATATAGATGTGCGCAGGCATGCGCACACGCACACACACACACGCACGCACGCATACACGCAGCACCCCACACACACACACACACACACACACACACACACAGACACACACAGGGATTATGTATCCACGTTCAGAAACACATTGAATACCGTTTGCACGGATGTATACGTTAAAATGAGTCGGCAAACAACGAAGTTCAGATGTGCGCTCACGTAAACACACACTCACACACACACACACACACACACACACACACACACACACAGGCACCCAGCTGCAGCTTCCACAGGCTGTTAGGGTCTGAAGCGGAGGGGAATTCCCAGGGTGGAGACGGTGCAAACACAGACTACACCTCTGGCCTCATACACACACCAGCCAGCAGAAACCAGTGGTACCAGCACAAGGAATCACACACCAGCCAGTAGAAACCAGTGGTACCGGCATAAGGAATAACACAGCAGCCAGTAGAAACCAGTGGTACCGGCATAAGGAATCACACAGCAGCCAGTAGAAACCAGTGGTACCGGCATAAGGAATAACACAGCAGCCAGTAGAAACCAGTGGTACCGGCATAAGGAATAACACACCAGCCAGTAGAAACCAGTGGTACCGGCATAAGGAATAACACACCAGCCAGTAGAAACCAGTGGTACCGCCATAAGGAATAACACACCAGCCAGTAGAAACCAGTGGTACCAGCATAAGGAATCACACACCAGCCACACTCTGTCCATGGGCCGCTCTACAACCGGCTTCCAAGGGTCAGATACATTGTAGACCCCCAAGCGTGGGTCTATACACGCGTGTAACGTGTCGGTGTCAGAGAGCGGTTCGGCCGAACGTTTAATCCACGCGCCTTAACGATTGTCTGTATACCCGATGTCTGACATTAAATGGCCAAAAATGAAACAGAAAGGCGGGCGGAGGGAGGGAGGAAGGGCGTTTTCGTACGCAGTGCGAAACTGACGTATGAGTTTAAAAACCTGTCTTGTTTGGACAGCAGCCAGATGAGCATCTGTCCAAGAATATGCTGTTAAGCTACACCGGGATCTCCCGGCAGGAATACCGATAAAGAAACGCATCCGTTGTTGTAATGCATTTGCGACGCTTTGCGTACAACGTTCACGCCATGATTCAGCGGTCAAGGAACACAAATTTGCCCATGTTGCGTAGCGGGGGGGGGGGGGGGGGGGGTTAGCTGACATGCCGTTGGATGGGAAAAAAAACACATGAATCATTGCAAACATCCTTATCTGTAACTTCAAAGTGGGTTAGTATCTTAGGGATGCCATTTGGTCAGGTGTTTGTTTTCTGTGAGTGCACCAGGGTTCAGTGGGGTTACTAGAGGTCAAGCCCTGACTTTGGATATTATTTACGGCGCGGCGAGATCGACGCCGCTATAGTCCAACAGATAAAATGAAATAAACAGAACAAAGCAATTTCGTATTTATAAATCAGCCTCAGAGGACGGAGTTGGGAAGGAAAGATTGCTGTTTTTAGACGGCACCTCTTGAGACGGTTTGGGGCAAAATTGTTATTTATTGATACGTTTATACTATTTTCCTCTGTTGACGCTATGTATGTTATTTATTGTAAGCAAGGTGGAGTTGTTTGCCTTCAAAATACAATGGATGTTAATAAAGCGTTACTCTAAAAAATAGCTGCTTTAAGAACTTTTGCACAATCAACCTTTTGTGAAATCTTTTTATAGGTTGATTCATTTGTTTGCTTTTACGAGGACATTTTTTAGACGTATTTTTATTACTTAAATCTCTAAAATCTCTGCTATAATCGGGTTTTTTTCACCCAATGAGAGAAAAGCTATGGTTATGTTTCTGTCCTTATGAATTCTCTAACGGACGCTGCTCTTTCTTATCCTACATTTGTCAAATGTTTTCTATTCAAAATCTTTGAAACGATCCCAAACAGATAAGGCAAATGCTCTATCGAGAAAAAAAAATCAAGCCTTGATAAAAACATTGATTTTCTCCGTGGAAAAAAATCTGGCAAGTTGTTTTGCTTTTTTTTTTATTCAACAGGAAATATTACCATTGTTATTCCGACTAGATTTAATTCATTATGTACATAATTATAATATATACATGTACAATAATATACACATTTAATTATCTTTGACGTCACCTCAATGTTTTAATAAAAAGGAGATATTTGGGAACCTTTAGTGTGAATGATATCCTACAGAAAGTAGGAGCTTGTAGGTTTGGCACAGTCATAACACTCCTAATCATAATACTCACAGTCATAATACTCAGCGGTAATATCGTCAAGTTTACTTTAGAAGGGCCCATCCCCTGCATGTGTCAAAGATAAAAATGACAAAAAGAAATAACCCCCAAAATGGTTTGTTTAATGTCCCACACCACTTTCTGAGTAATGTGGTGACTGTGTGTGGTAGGAGGGCAGGGAGAGAGACAGCAAAATTGTCCCGACATTTGATCAGAACTGTATGCAAATTGTGGGGGAACTGATTTACCAGTAAAGGTGCAATCCCACCGCTTGTACTTCCCCAAGAGAAAGATAGGGTGGCGTAAAATGGAGATCGATTGACTATATTTCTATATCCAAGATTCTTTTAAGGCGCATTTCAGTCACTGTGGAAAATATAACTATAAATATACATTGCTACAATCAATCAATATTTGCCATTCATACTTTAAACTTTGCACCTTTGGATGTCGATGATAATGATTTTTATGAGCATTTCACTCCGCTCTGGTCTCGTCAGGGACGGCCCCAAAAGGGGGGGGGGATTTCTTGCAGGTTTAATTCGGGTTTCGGGCGGGCGGGCGGTTGACGGGGCTGTGCGTGCATGTGTGTGTGTGTGTGTGTTAGTTTGTGTGTGTGTGTGTGTGTGTGTGTGTGTGTGTGTGTGTGTGTGTGTGTGTGTGAAAACGAGTAGCATGCCTTCCTCTGTAGAGCTGTAAAACCCAGTGGCGTTTCCGACCGTCTCGCACAGCGAAAAGCCCCGCAGGCAATGATAAGCGGCGACTGAGAGAGAGAAACAGAGAGAAAGAGAAAGAGAGAGAGAGACACAGAGACAGAGACAGAGAGAGAGACAGACAGACAGACAGAGACAGAGAGAGAAAGAGAGAGGGGAGAGAAGGGGGAAATGTGTGATTAACATATAGTCGGTCCTGCTGTTGGATGTCTGTCTGCTCCTTTCACCAGATACCTTTGTTTAGCACTGAGTTTCTTCAGCTGGGTGTCGTTGTGTTGTGGGATAGGTCAGCAGCGCCGCACCGGAGGGATGTGTAGTCGGTGAACCGGCCACTGTGTGAGCAGCGCGCCGTCCGCCACCTGGGAGAGCCGCACGCAGCGCAGGAGGGACACACACATCAAGGTAACCATCAATGTTTTGTTCAATTTTTTTTTGTGGAATATATAGGCCTATATTTTGTTCTGTTTCTTCTTTTTGCACAATTGCACATTTTATTTGTATACATTATTATGATTAGTGAAATCTGTTGATGTGTTTTTTTTATTTCATTTTTTCTTTTTGCAAGTTGATCATATTGTTTGTGGGAATGTTCCCTGTGTGCTGTGTATGTTGGTGCATGGTATTTCAACAGTGTGTGGTCTGCTCTGAGAGCATTTTACACGCTGTGTGCACGCTGGGAGTGCCTGTGTGTGTGTGTGTGTTGTGTGTTGTGTGTTTGTGTGTATGTATGTGTGTGTGTGTGTGTGTGTGTGTGTGTGTGTGTGAGAGAGAGCGAGACAGAGAGAGAGACAGAGAGAGACAGTGTGTGTGTGTGTGTGTGTGTGTGTGTGTGTGTGTGTGTGTGTGTGAGCGCGTGCGCGCGTGTGTGTGTGTGTGTGCGCGCGCGCATGTGTGTGTGTGTGTGTTAGTTTGTGAGAGAAAGAAAAGGAGAGAGAGAGAAAGGGAAAAAGGGGGAGAAAGCGGAGCTGAGAGAGAAAGCGTGTGTGTAAAAAGGGGGTTAGAAGGGGAAAGAGAGGGAGAGAGGAGGGGTGGTATGTGAGCCGGACTAGAGGAAATTCTTGTGTTTTGGAATGCATTTACCCCGGGGGAGACCCCGTGATTTAGGAATAGAGGGGAACACAGACAGACAGACAGACAGACAGACAGACAGACAGACAGACAGACAGACAGCTAGTCAGGCAGGCAGATAAATAGGTAGACAGATAGACAGAGATAGATAGATAGATAGATAGATAGATATATATATATACAGAGAGAGAGAGAGAGAGAGAGAGAGAGAGACTTTTTCTGTAATATTCTCAGTTGTCCCTCAAAAAAGAGATCTTGTTATCTCAATGGGCCTTGCCTGGATAAATAAAGGTTTAATAATAATAACAATAATAATAATAACAATAATAATAATAATAATAATAATAATAATAATAATAATAATAATAATAATAATAAAGTAGTGACATTCATCACAATACATTAACATAAATCAATAATGGTGTTATTGTGGTTTGGACTGATAGGGAAATCTATTTTCTTCTTTTTTTTGGTTTTACTTGTAGAAAACCATAATTGATACCATTCATGTGTCATGCTGGTACGGTTGTCTCCAATAGGGGGCGCTTGTGATACACGTGGGAGTCGGAGCATTTCAGATCTCCATCACACAACCACGCCGTCCGCTCGCTGTGCTTTGACTGGCGTCCTTCACTCATCCCTTCACTTACATCCCTTCACTCATCCCTTCACTCATCCCTTCACTTACATCCCTCCACTTACATCCCTTCACCTACATCCCTTCACCTACATCCCTTCACTCATCCCTTCACTCATCCCTTCACTCATCCCTTCCCTTCACTTACATCCCTTCACTTACATCCCTTCACTCATCCCTTCACTCATCCCTTCACTTACATCCCTTCACTCATCCCTTCCCTTCACTTACATCCCTTCACTCATCCCTTCACTTACATCCCTTCAGTCATCCCTTCACCTACATCCCTCCACTTACATCCCTTCACCTACATCCCTTCACTTACATCCCTCCACATACATCCCTTACATCCCTTCACCTACATCCCTTCACTCATCCCTTCACTTACATCCCTTCACTTACATCCCTCCACTTACATCCCTTACCTCCCTTCACTTACATCCATTCACTCATCCCTTCACTTACATCCCTTCACCTACATCCCTTCACCTACATCCCTTCACTTACATCCCTTCACTCATCCCTTCACTTACATCCCTTCACCTATCCCTTCACTTACATCCCTTCACTCATCCTTTCACTTACATCCATTCACTTACATCCCTTCACTTCCACCGTGTCTGATGATGGACGGACATCGCGTGTTAAACTGTTCACCCATAGGGGCTGAACAGAGATAAAGACGCAGGGTGCGTCGATCACCTGTTGCGCTCACGCGGCCAGGGTTACGGCTGCGTACCTGCCACATACGTTTTATTTGAAATGGCAGGTGAATGAGTGACCTCATCCCCCCTCTCCATCCTCCATCCTCCTCGGTCCCACCAGGGAGGGCGACGAGGGGCCAGTGACCACGAACATGGCGTGAATATTAAAACCAAATGGCCAACCTACCTTAGTGAGGAGAGTAAAACATTATGGGCTGCTTTACGTCAGCTTCTTCACCAGAGACATGATGCTGGACGTGTCTGTAGCTGTCGATGCGGGCATGGCACCATGGCGACAGTCCGCCACAAGACCAGAAACATTGATGGAGGGGGGAAAGTGAATCAGATAGCTATAGTGGAGTTACGTGGAAAATTATTATTTTCTTTAGCTTGTTGTTATTTTTGTTCATTTTTACAACAAAAAAAATTGGGGGGAGGGGGGGGGGGGGGGGGGGGGGGTCGTTTTTTCTTTTTTTCCCCTCAATCTAAAACGGACAGACTTGAGGGTTAGAGAAAAAACCCGGTGGCTGTTGGACCGAGAAACGGTGCGAAAAGGACCGCCGGGAGGAGAGGGACGGGGGAGGGAAAAAAAAAAAATGTCGCCCACACACACACACACACGCACACACACACACACACACACACCCCAATGTGAGATATTCTAATGAGCAATCTGGCTCTCCGCGAGCAGCAGCAGCAGACACGGCCTGTCTCACGGCCTGTCTCACGGCCTCCACCAGACGCCGCGTATTTCTATTGGCATCGCGTGGCGTCGCCCCTCGCCCTCTTTAGCGGCTGCTGCTGGTGGGAGTCGACGTTGTCGACGAACTGGAAGTGCGCAAGCGCGGAGCGCGCGCCAGCGCTCGCCGAATGTCGGCAGCGCATGCGCCGAACGCGCGCCGCGCTCGAGGCGTTCATTACCGCATGAAGTTTAAAGTTCAACTTTTTTGAACTTTTCGTGCGGCAGGTCGTGCGACGGCGCGTCGCTCAATACCGTCCAAAAACGTTGAACGCCTTTACAGAAAAAAACAAAAACAAAAAAAAAAGGTAAAAAACTAAACTAAAAAACTAACAACATGAAAATGGTTTCCCTCGCCTTGAGCGCGGTGAATATTTAAATGAGCAACGGTGGAGAAAATGTGTAATCGTCGTCTTATCATATGCAACTCTTCAGTTTCCAGATCTTTCCATTGTGAGGACAAAGAATGTCGGCTGGTACCGGAGAGATGGCGGCGATGGAGAGGAAGACGGCCGGTAAGATGCACTACTTTCATGAATCCTTAGGCCACTTGAACAATGCCGTTAAAACATAAAGAGCACCGATATTTGTACACAGAGAAAATGGGCTTCGACGTAGGAAATAAACAGAAATCTGTCACACTTTATAAGTGCGTCATATTTTAAGGTCATCGGCATGATTTTCAGGGTTTATATTTTATTTTATTTTTTTCGCATCCCCCAAAGAAATCCTCAAATGTATTTCCCATCTCAAGCATTGTCCACTCACGAGGAAATTAGTTTTACCTTCAGTTCGTTTGTTGACTAAAAGCACATTAGAGAAGCAGTCACAGAGTCATCTTGAAACACAGATGTCTCACGCGAAGTGGTACGACGATCGGATGAATCACGATAATGGATTCTGTGGTCGTAAAACCACAACTAGACTCTGTTTTTTTACATTTCAACGTGCTTTCAAGAAACAATGGACGTCTAGGGCCCCGAGGGATGTTATCTTTATCTGTTTCGTTTGACAGACAACATACTGGTGAGCATTAGCCAGTGGTTGTCGGTTGGTCATTTCAACAGGGATGTCGGCAATAAGAAATACCCTCCGACCTCATGCTTTAATATGCATGGCGCCGCACATGATACATGGAGAAATGTAGCAAACATGGAATAATAAACGCAAAATCAATATCCTATCGAATGTGTGTCCAACCTCCTCTCCACACATCCTTTTTTCTGTACTCTGACACAAAAAGATGAAGAGTCGAAAGCGTTCATCTGTTTTTTGTTTCTCGCTCGAAGACAAACCATACAAAATGCCCTGTTCATCGACACTGTACTGCAATATTCAGAAGACAGGAAAACACACACTCACACGCACGAGCACACGCACACGCACACGCACACACACTGCGCAGCCCACGCACTCCCACATGTTTCCTCTGCCTCTGCTCTCTTCACATGTGAGTGCATGACATCATTAAAGCCTTCCACAAAAACTCAAAAAATGTTGGGTGTGTGGGTACTGCATGCGGGCAGACAACACTGTTTTATGTTACTGTGTGTGCTTGTGTGCGTGCGTGCGTGCTTGTGTGTGTGTGTGCATGTGTGTGTGTGTGTGTGTGTGTGTGCGTGCGTGTAAGTGCGTGTAAGTGCCCAGCCGGAGGCTTTGGTCTTGGGCTTTCGCTGCCTCCCACGCTTGGGGTCCGGCGGGGGCTGAGTGGGAGGGTGTAGTGGGAGAGAGCGAGAGAGAGAGAGAGAGAGAGGGAGAGAGAGAGAAAGAGAGAGAGAGGCGGCCAGGGGAGCCTCCACCCCCCCACCCCCCCCCACCCCACTCACCGCCGTAGAGAGACAAAGAAAAAGAAAGTTTACCTTGAAGAACTTTCGCTCTCTAGAGACTTACTTCTCCAGGAGGAAAGAATGGGTGAGGGGGGGGGGTGGTTGGGAAGAAGAAGAAGAAGAAGAAGAAGAAGAAGAAGAAGAAGAAGAAGAAGAAGAAGAAGAAGAAGAAGAAGAAGAAGAAAGTGCGGTGGGGGTGAGGAAGGGGGGCATTAAACTACACTCTAGTGTAGTTTTATGTAGTTTAATGTCTAGAGTCAATAGACAGATCCTAGACAGA
>JAOPHQ010000104.1:42500-59742 GCA_030340625.1 Merluccius polli | reverse complement strand
GTCTTTGGCCATGCCTCAAATAATCCATTCCAAGTTGTATATTTTTGTTTTACAATAAAAGTTACAATCTACCCAGATTTGAAAATTGTCTTGTTTTCTCAGTTAACATTTGTATATGCTGTAATTCCCATTTTTGTATTTGGGGCAGAATGCTCATTATTTGACTTTGTTTCTTGATACATTAAAAGATGTTTACTGTCTGAAGTATCCATTGTTCAATGCCCCAAAATACTCGGAGGAGCATCAGCCAATGCCTCTTATAGTTCCAATTTTGGATGAAATCTGTATTGTCATTCAAATAAAGGCAGCGTGGGATCAAAGGCTTTGGTGTTCAAGTGCATACAATGGTACTCAACATGAAATTAGCCATCTACTGTTCAGCCCTACTGGCTAGATGGGTGATGTGCTCACAGGCTGTGGCGCACCACCTAGTAGGAAGATGAGGTGTAATGTCTTACTGGGCATGTGACCACAATGATGTGGCACAGGGGAGTAGTATACATCAGGAACTAATGATGTAAATAGAGGTGTACCTGTTTATTTATTTTTCTCAATATTGAGTTTGTTACAGTAGCTTGCAGAGATACTAAGTTAATCATTTCAATGAATGAAAAATAAAGCTCTATTGTGGACCTCTGAATTGCCCTTGTGTTTCTGGTGCATGCACTAGATTTGACATCCTTAAGGCTGAGGAGAAGTAACGTATCAATTCAGAGCATGTTAAAATGTATAAATACAATGAGGTTGAGGACTGGGAACACCACTTATTGCAGAAAGCGTCAATGTGACCACTTTTACCAAAAGCAACTTCGAATGGTCTGATATTTCAGTGTTGTTGCTAAGCAGTACCAGGAGACTGTACTACAGATGTGGCAAATGAATTGACTCCTAATTGTATGTTGCAGCGGGTCATGTAGAGAGATCAAGCTGTGAAATGTTAAATCCTGATGCGTGGACGTCTGCTGAATGCATGCAGATGGAGATGGAGTCACATGACATGTCCTTTCCTAGACGAGCCGAGTAAACAGATTCCTGGCTTCTCAGAATCATATGTTCCACGTTGCCTAGCAACAGGGGTGAATGTTGCACTTTCACTCTCGGAGACGGCAGGCGCTTATAATGGTCTTAGTTTGGCTGAGCTGAGGCTCTGTGTGTGTGTGTGTGTGTGTGTGTGTGTGTGTGCGCGTGCGTGTGTTTGGTTGAGAGAGCAATGTGGAGGTTGCAAGAGCAAGGCTGACACTTGACACACCGAAAAAGCAGGTTTGTTTGAAAGGCTTTGTAACAAATCTCCAAAGATAACCACATCACTTTATGAGACTGGTAATGGAGTGGAGATGGAGACTGGCTGGCAATGCACTGTTACCAGAGAGGTTTCCAGAGGCAGTCAAGCAGGACACCATTGTGAAATATATCATTTATACAACCTCACATAAAAATAGCAATCAAATAGTGACCAGTGGCACTTAAATGGGAGTAAATCATGCTAATGGATATATTTGTTCTAGGCTAAAAACCAAACTAGTATTTCCATCCTTCCATCCCTAACTTCAGGCCTGTTGGCGTGTCTATATTTAGCCCTCCGCCGGGCCAGCTAGTTTAAAAAATTGATCGACGTTGGAGTTGCTGCTATAGTAACAGTCACAGTTAAGCTGTGGTCAGGTGTCACTGGAACCTAGACAGTGAACAAACGATCAATACTGTGCAAGAGCAGAACCAGGCCACATGGACAATTATTAGTATCGCTTCCCTCAGTGACATGTCCGCAAGAGGTGGTATATTGGAAAAGGTGAGATTACTCTCCACTATTTCATTAAGACATTGTGTAATTAAATTAAATTGTGTAAATGCATTGAACAAATACAACTTGTTACAAGGTTATAAATACTGAAATGTGAAAGAAAGGAAGTGCTTGGTACATCGATGTTTCTTTATCTCAGCTAATTTAAATCTCCTTTACAGGATAATAATAATAAGATGAAGAGGGACCTCACAGGCCGTGGAAGTTGGTGGCTGGAAACCTTGAAAGTAGGTCCCTGTTATGATGAAAATGCCAAATGCTTTGTATTTAGATGATGGAGATTCACACTAGACTCATTTTGAAAGGCCTGTAAGTATAACATCTCGTGCCATCTCTCACACGCACACACACACGCACACGCGCACACACACGCGCACATGTACACACACACACACACACACGCACACGCGCACACACACGCACACACACACACACGCACACGCGCACACACACAATGTGATTTAAATGTCAAGAATTGAATTCAGGAATTTATTGCTTCCAAACTTCCTCTTTCTCTGCTCTCTTTCAATAAAAACCCTACGTCTTGTGGTGGATAAAGCTTTTAAATACAAGAAGTCATCTAATCGCTCCCTCATCTCCCCCCCCTCCAGGACACGCCCATCCCGGGTCACTACTGCATCAGGAACTTCCTGGAGGAAGCGGCGCTGAATCCCGTGAAGCGGACCTATGGCTTCAAGGCCCAGGGCCGGGAAGCCCGCGATGTTTGGCCGCGTCGGGGGGAGCTGCTGCTCCCGGGGGCCTACGACTACACCGACGCCATCCAGGAGGCCCTCAAGCGCCGGGCCTCCTGCTCGTTCAGGAGCCGTCCCCGCTCACACGACCTCACCCTTATGGGCATCAGGGACAAGGTGAGGCTGGGCGGGGGGCCCTGCCCAATAGGGAAGCCACGGTGACGACGATGTTCATCACCGTCGCCGTTACCAGTGCTCTTGTGGCAATTGTGCAACTGACAATGGCGAGCTATCATCCCTAGCTCAATGGGGCCATACATGGCTCCGGTGTAAGTGTAGACCCTCAAGGGTGAGAACACAATGTGCTAGCATTGATGTGTTGGCAACGCATTTGACACTGTCCTTGCATGATACGGTTTGTGGCTATGCACATGATTGTGCTTAGCACTATTGAATCATGCGAGGTCATAACTGGCTAGACGCCAGAAGAGTATTCGATAGATAACTTAATAAACTAAAAATAAGGACATAACGTTGTATGATAAAGTAATAAGTGAACAATGCAATTCCCATGGCACTCCCGATTATAGAAAGAAAACCTCAATATATTTAATCTGTGCTCATGCTATCGTCGTTTTGTTTCCCTTGTGGTGTCAGGATAATAAGACGTCTCCATGTGACTACAATGTGATGGAGAAGCCCGTGGAGAAGACTCCTTGCAAGTAAACACCTTGTGTGTACAGTGTCTTTATCTCTCTCTCTCTCTCTGTGTCTCTCTCTCTCGCCCTCACTCTCTCGCCCTCTTTTAGACCTGCTGTGGTGAATCATCCACTACCCTCTCATTTCTTCTGCCTGTGATTATATACAGCCTTTCTGCTTGGTTCTTTTCTTCTATCACTACTTCCTGTGAGTGGCCTCTCCTCTCCTTCACAGGCATGTGGTGTTTCGGTCTGCAGTGCAACGGATCAGCTTTCCACTAGTGAGTATCTAGTCACCAACGGTTATTATGACCAGTCTTTCCATTGGCCCTAAAAAAGGATAGATTTACAATGAACTTTTTCAAAGGGGTTTGGTTACAGGCCTCAGCCATAGAATGCTATGTGTGGACGCACACAGCCGTAAAACAAAGAGGTGGATTATGACAACCAACCATGACGAGAAAGTGCCCACAAAAAAAACCCATCTACCGCTACGCCATGACCAACAACAGATACGCAGTATGTGCGACGGATACAGCAGTAATGCACATGGACAGACAGCACACGTCCCACTTCAACACCTCTATAGAGTGGTGCAGGAATGAGTCTTAAAACCCGGAAGTCCGTCAGCATGCCGGCACTTCAGGTTCCACCGTCTCAAAGTCAATGTGTTTGTTGAATGGGTTTTTGGTTAGATGGCTGAAATAAGGTCTGTGGTTAACACAAAATCCGTGTATCATTCGTTCTTTACATATTCAATTGAGAATCCAAAATCGGAAAATGAAAAAACAATTTGTTATTTCGTTATTTGTTTATGAATCTGATACCAAAAAACAAATAACGGTTTGTTTTTCGTACTTTCGATTTTATGTTCAGATCAAAAATAGGAAATTAAAAAACGGGGCCACGGGCCGAACTTGATTTTGATATTTAATTTCTCCGATTTGTGTGAGCAGGAAGTCTTAGATTTATATTGACTTATATTGATCCAATCACAGCACTCTCCAGCTCTTTGTCCGATACATGTCTTTTTCACTTATGGTCGTGTTGAACACAGAATCTTCCAACACTCATTTCAGAGCATCGCTGGAGGCCCATTTGCTGCAGTATGGTGGAAATCTCTGCATGCGTCTTGCCAGTTTCAAATAAGTCTTTAATTAACGTATGGTTCCAGTGCAGCCATGGCGTCGATACCAAATTACTCCAAATAATACTGATTAATTGACTTACAATCACTGCATGATTCTGTTTTTTTCAGGCTTTCTTTCACACGTAACTGTTGACGAATTTGCTGCAAGCTTATCAAGTGCAACACACAAAGAAGTCAATAACTTCCTGGTCACACAAATCGGAGAAATTAAATGAAATTAAATGATACACATCAAAATCAAGTTCGGCCCGTGGCCCCGTTTTTTAATTTCCTATTTTTGATCTGAGCATAAAATCGAAAGTACGAAAAACAAACCGTTATTTGATTTTTGGTATCAGATTCATAAACGAATAACGAAATAACAAATTGTTTTTTCATTTTCCGATTTTGGATTCTCAATTGAATATGTAAAGAACGAATGATACACGGATTACACAAGCTTAAGAGATGGCCACGTTTTGTTTTACGACGTAAGATACGTCGGTAAATACCCCACTCGTGAATTTTGAAGCTTTTACATGTCTTAAAAAAATTCAAAAGTCATAAAAGTTGTGTTCATGGGTGAATATTATCTTGCTTAACAAAACGTGTAAGTATCATAAACTTTTGTTTGCCACAGAGCTTATTTTCTGCAATAATGCAAAATCCAATGGGGAAAAAACCCTTTTTGTGGAGGGAACCCAGGGCGACGCTCACTTCCGGGTTGGCCTACAAAAATACGTCATCCCTGCACCTCTCTATTGACGGTAATAACACCGCCAAAGGTTATACTGTCGCACCATTTGCCTTAGCGCACCAGTGCGGTCCCCCACAATGCAGTCCCCTACTACACACGGTGCTTGAGCGTTCCCGGCAGCTGTTGTGGGTGTAGAAAGAGAAGAAAAATATACACAAAAATACACAAAGACATCCCCAGGGTGGTGTTACAGCAGAGCCGGGACCCGGGGAGCTGCGCTCAGCTTTAAGCAGAGTCACAGGTGACTCAGGTGACTAATGGGCGGTGAGAGGTAAGCGTCTCGCTACCAAACTGCAGCATCTATTCCAGTTCTGTGTTTGTCGTTGTGAAATAATGTTCCTTTATTAAATAGGTAAAATGTTATTGATATTTAGTTACAACTACATGGTGAAACCGTTGACAATGACAAGCATATGACATTGTTACAAATGCGAATAGCCACACTAAAAGAACCCAGGATTTATACAGTCAGCATAGAGTTAGTGAGGAGCATTTGAAGCACACACTGTTGTTGTGAAATTGTCTTCTTTTACCAATATAGTTTTTGTTGGCTGCTGGCTGCGCTTCTGTTTACAAGTGCCACGCAGTAGGCCATTAAAAAACCCATTCTGCGCTTTGTGGATTTCCATGTCGATATCGCCTCTACAGTCTACACATCCCCCAGAAGCAGCGTCTGAGCTAACAGTATGACACTAAGAAGAAAAGCCCTCCTCACCTCCCTTAATTGAAACACACACACACACACACACACACACGCACACACACAAACAACCCACACTTCCTGAAAAATACACCTGTATTAGTGCCTCCTGCAGGACACAGTGACAGTGACGCAGGGCTGGGAGGCCATCAGGAGGGGAAATCTAAGGGATTTGTCACCAGGATCAAATGGGCCATAATGGCAGCACATAAGCCCCCCCCCCCCAACCCCCCGGAGTGGAGAGAAATGGATGAGGCCATCCCTTTATTCCTCCCTCTGTCTCCCATAGAGTGGATACACATAGGGGGGACGTGACTAGAAATGATGTCTTGGTCAAGCTAAGACAAGACCCACACTTGGTTCACGGTCATTTATTGTGTGTCCTACATCGGACACAATAAACAATGTTTTTGTTATATTATGTTATTATGTGGAATGAGACTTTTTTGACTTAAAGTGTGCATTTCATGACACGCTGGTTAATTAACCGATCACTGGCTGTCTCTTCCTTGGCCCATGGCAGAAGGAGGGGCCAGCGCCGGGCCGCTACAACCTGCAGGCTGCCGCTCCCACCAAAGGAATCACATCCTGTTTCAAGTCCAGGCTGCCACGGCTGCACAGCATCCACTCAGTGAGTTACGTGACTCTGAGGCACATCTAGACTGCAGGCATTGCTGCCTACAGAGAAATGCAATGTGTCATATATCGATATTATTATCTCACAAAGGTGGGAATATCATTAAAATGAAGTAATCTACTAAACTAATACTAATACAACATTTGAATAGACATTTTGGCAGTGCGGTAGGCAGTAACCTAGCATATCAAAGAAGTAAAGAGTTGGAGTTAATGTTTAGAGGTAAAACAATGCTAGGGTGTGTGTGTGTGTGTGTGTGTGTGTTTTACAGAGGACCCCGGGACCGGGGTCTTACCTGCTACCCTGGCAGTTGGGCCAACAGCCTAACACGGAGGCCATGGCGGTCCCAGCCCAAGGCCTCTTCTTCAGAGATTTCTTTTAGGGCGCGCTGCACAAACACAACTCACATGCCGCACACCCATGAGCAGCCTCGCTAGTGCGCAAGGCCTTACCTTGAATAAAACCATTGAATAAAACAATCTCTTTGTCATTTGTCACTAAGGTCCCAAACATTTGCCTTCTGGGCCGGACTGAGAGGTCGGTGGAAGGGCGGCTACACTACAGCGTGTTTTTGTTTTTGTCTGCTTTAGCAAATGCTAGCCTGGGAAAGGAGCGGAGGGCCGATCTTATCAGCTACACAGAAACACTTAATTCCACTCAAGCACTTCTTCTCTGTAACGGTCTCCGTCTCTCGCTCTCGTCCGCCTCTGTCCGTCGGCAGCGGAGGCCTTCCTACTATCTCTGCCCTGCGATGCACTCAGGAGGTGGAATGCGGCGCAGCCATGCGTCACGTGCGCCTGGCCTCGCATGGCATGCTGCGCACTCGGATAACACATTCTACATGAACACATTCGACCGCCAAGGAAGAGGCGCAGTCGATATATATATATATATATATATATACAACAATAAATAAAATAAAATGAAATAAATCACAATGACACAACGACGGCTATTCTTAACTTTGTAGAAGTAAATCACGAGCTCTCTTTACTTGGATGAGCAAAACAACCAAATGAGCTGTGTGTGTGTGTGTGTGTGTGTGTGTGTGTGTGTGTGTGTGTGTGTGTGTGTGTACGTGTACATACTTATGATTTTGCTGTAACACATTGATCTTCTTGTGGTAAACTCAGACATGAGTGTAGTCACATGTTGTACCGTAAAGTGCGACATATCTAATCATGTGACCCAGGGGTGTCAGCTATGTGCCACAGCCAGAAGGTGACCTTAGGAAAACCACTTCCAACCTTTCCAACCTTAGGATTCATGAATTGAATAATAATAATAAATACAACAGCTCAACAAAATGTGTGACTTGTCCAGTCTGGTAGACTATGGTAAACATTTCAACCAATAATCAAAATGTCTTAATCCAAACAAACCACGCCCTGTCATGCACAAACGGACAAGACACACCTGGCTAGCTATGTTGTATTTGGTGATTATTAACCGTTATGCTTATAAGATACGCATCATCATCTTTAAGGTAAGATATGATGTTTATTTCACCTTGTCTAGAAATACAGTTAACTCAAGTAGCAACCATCTTTGTAAAAACACCATCTTTCTAACCATGTATGATACTTCAATGTTGTATTTGACCTGATAGTAAATGTTGACCTTGGCCTGATAGTTCAGTGTAATAAAACTACAGTCCACTGCTTTATGTTAAATACATTTCCAATAAGCAGCTATGATCGTCACATCTGCTTCTGTTCCCTCCCCGGACACGCCCTCTAACGTCAGCGTCTTCACGCCCCTGAGGTTCATCAAGCCATCCGCTCCGCAGTATATCAACCCCGGTGCTTCGTCTTCCCATGTCGGATCGTTGTCTTCACGCCGCGGTGTCTACGGTTCAGACTCTCTTAGCCAATTACCAGTTTACTCGTGTTTGTTATTTCCTCGTGTTCCTTCGCTCCCCTCCAGTGACCCAGTGTTCCCAGTGCTCAGGTTACTCTCCGTCTGTCTGCTTGCCAACCCGTTGCCAAACCATCGCCTGTCTGCCTGTCTGCCCGTTGCCAAACTATTGCCTGTCTGCCTACCCGTACCGAACCCCTATCGAACCCCTGCCGGCCTCGACTACCAACCCGTTCGCCGAACCATTGCCTGTTTTTCCCGTGACTCCTGTGTGTGTGGTTGTTACAATGTGGTTGTTACAATACATCATCAGTTCTCAACTCCTAGTCTCCTGTGTTGGTGTCTGCGTTTGGGTTCCACTTCGTTTCTCCCGTGACAATGTTGGTTTAATAAAACAAACAAAAAATCAATGATTCAAATTGGTTACCCTGAAAACACGACAAGCCCCGTGTTTGGTGTTGGTCTTCTACTTTTAGCTACAGCCTCCACAAGTTTAGTTTAAAAGATGATTCATCCCCTGCTGAAGCCAGCAACCGACCACTCTCCAGCACTCCCTCACTATTTTTGCACAGCTTTCGAGGCGTTCGGTTCAGACCGTGGGTCCAAATTCAATTTCGAGAAGGCTGTGCTTTCAAGGTTCATCGCCGTGTATACATTCATGTAAAGATGTAATTCAAGTGGAAGTAACGAAGTAGAAATACAGCCAGTGACACGATAACAAGCGTGGGGGTAGAAACTCTCCCGACCGAGCGAACTAACAAAAGAGCTCCGTTTTTGTTTGTGAGTGACGACCAAAGAGAAAAGATCCTGAGACTCTTCAATAGAGAGCATCGGGGGAAGCGTGCGCGCACACACACACACACACACACACACACACCACACACACACACACACACGTGCGCTGGCGGAGGGCATGATAACAATGTTTTGCATGATGTATTGCGGCACACCTCGTGCGCTCCCCGGCCCAGACTTTAATCCCCCGGCGCTTTGTGTTTCATCAGCTGCAACCGCTGGACAGGCTGGAGTGGCTCTGAAGGACCCGCTCTCCTGTTTCCCCGTGTCGTTTATACAGGAGACAAAAGAACGCACTCTTCCTTCGCATGCAGCCTCCTGAGGGACGCACTCGCGTGTGTGTGTGTGTGTGTGTGTGTGTGTGTGTGTGTACACCGTGTTTTCAGAAGGGGTAGCGAGAGAAAATGAGACACAAAGAGATAGGGACAGATACTATATGGTTCATTGAGTAGGTAAGTGTGTGTGGGTGTGTGGTTGTGTGTGTGTGTGTGTGTGTGTGTGTGTGTGTGTGTGTGTGCGTGCGTATGTGTATGAGTTTAGCAGTGTATGTATGTATGAGTGTGCACAGACTATACACTATGTGTCACGGTGCATGCATGCATCCGTGTGTTGTTTGTGTCTGTGCGCTTGCATAAGTGTGAGTGTCTGTGTGTTTATTTATGTCTGCGGGAGGTTTTGTGTTTGCATATGTTAACAGTGTGTGTGTGTGTGTGTATGCGTGCATGCGTGTGCGTGCATGTGTGTGTGTATGTCTACCAGTCGTCAGGACATGAGTCCCCAGTAATCCCACTCTGTCAACCCCTACAGCTTCCCTGGGTCCCGGTATCGTCCTGATCTCTGACATACTGAAGACTTAACACCCTCCCTCTCCCAGAGCCCTGCTGTACCACAGGCACGACGAGACCCTGGCCTCACACACACACACACACACACACACACACACACACACACACACACACACAATTACAATTCCACATACACACATATACATACACATACCCACATACACCCACACACTCACACACACACACACACACACACTACACACACACACACACACACACACACACACACACACACACACATACACACATATTCACATACACACACACACACTTCCCAACTTCTATTACAAATCCCGAAGTGAAATTAAATGTGACAGTTATTTGGATGCGGTAACATAGCGAACGGTGAACACCCTACTACTGATGAGTTGCATTGGCAGTGCGAAAGGGTTTGGTTTACACACGGCCACGGACTCACAATGAGCCCTGTGTTTGAAACAGGACATTAGACACACTTGTGTTTTCGTTGACTTTCTACAAGTGGCGTCTGGTAATGCTGAGCCACGTTTTGGCCCGGAATGCAGAACATTGCGGAAAAATTGGCAAATTTCTCCGGTCATTACGGCGTAAAAAAAAAACGCTCGCCGTTCCCTGAAAAAAAACGACAACAACAAAACAAACAAACGAACCGTCTTCCCTCCCACAAAAATGCCGCGGTCGGTCCTCGCCGAAGGTCGGCAAACGAACACAAACTCCGCACAGCGCTGCCCTTTGTTTCGCTGACATTGCGCTGAACCAAAATGGCGGGGCGGTATCGCGCTGCGGCCCTAGCTAAGTCGCCTGTCTTCACCTCTCCATAACGCGACCCCTTTAAGAAAGTCCAACTCCGCAGAGTCGGCCGCTCCTGCGCTTCAGACGGGCCGACGAGCGTGTGTGTGTGTGTGTGTGTGTGTGTGTGTGGGGGGGGGGGGGGGTGGCGGCGGGGGGGGGGGCAAAGGTGCTGCTCTCGCGTGTCCTTTAAGCCCGGGTCACATTCGCTGTCGTCGTCGCAACCCGCGGCTCGGTGATGACTGGCCCAATGCGAGCAGCGCGCATGGGTGACGCACAGACGGCTGACCGGGTGTCCGTTTACCCCGGCTACTGACAGACACATTGGTGGGACATTACAGTTCTATTAAATGACATATAAAAGTTTAAACAGGTCAAATGGGCGGCGGTTAGCAAACAAAGATGTGTGTGTGTGTGTGTGTGTGTGGGGGGGGGGGGGGGGGGGGGGGGGGGGGGGGGGGGGGTGGGGTGGGGGAGGGGGGTGTTATTCTTTCGGCGGGTAACGGGGGCCGGCGTCAACACCGGGGCCGCGTGGACGGCGTCCAGGGAGCGCAGGCGGACCGATCAGGTGAGAGAGCGTGATTGATGGGGCGGAAAAGCGAGGGCCGGTCGCCTGATTGTTCTTGGGAGACCGGGTGATTTACAGGCTCCTGTTAATCTCGACCTCATAAACATAACGTCAGAGGCGATCCAAATAAAGAGGTTTTATTGTGGCCTATACCCGAGACCGCACCGCTGACCGATAAAAGATTCAGATACAGTCCGGGGGGGGGGGGGGGGGCATTGCTTTGTACTCTGGACGGGTTGAAGGGCGTTGTGCACACACTCCCGCTTCTGCACGCCGCGGCGCGTTATCGGCAGGACTGCGCTCTCGCGTTAGATGTCTCCGCGGTGCCATTTTTTGCTTTTTATTGGTGTTTACCACAATACCGTGCAGCGGCGGAGTAAAGAGCAACGTATTCACGTTTGCTGTTATGATACCGCCGCGTATGGAGTCCTTATGGGACATGGTAATGCACATACCGGTATCTACATACTCAAACGCAAATACATAAATATAAGTATGTTTATATATAGTTATACATTCACTGGCCTTGTGTCACATGTCTGTCTGTCTGTCTGTCTGTCTGTCTGTCTGTCTCTCTCTCTCTCTCTCTCTCTCTCTCTCTCTCTATCCATATATATATATATATATATATATATATATATATATATAAACATTCAAACATTCAGTCCATCCATCTTCTTTATCTGTTGGAGACCATCCCAGCCGGTGAAGGTCTCGAGGAGGAGTCACGCTAAATGGCTCATTCAGCCCATTATAGGGGCTCACACACACATGCACACACACACGCACACACACACACATTACCGACCAAGGGACAGCATGCAAACTCCTGGCAGGCAAAAGTTTGCGGCGTCGACTCCAATGTTCTTTATTCATCAAGTATTGCAATCGATTTTCTCTCTTAAAAAAAAAAGTGCTCCTTCAACGTATCCTTTCATCGGCTCACACCATGTGAGCTGTCCCATGAAACAAGTCAAAAGAGGATCTTATAGGGCGTTAAACACAGGAGGGTCGCTGTATCGAGCCCTGGCTTCTTCATGGCGATGCACTTTTCATGTTATGCTTGTTACGCTTGGCTCCGCAACGCTATGAGTCACACAGGCGGCGGCGGCTTTCTGGTTGCACACAATGCTGTCTACTGTCCCCTATACTCTCCCTTTCACTCTGCTCACGTGTTTCTATTAAATATAGTAGAAACCTATGGACCTACCTGCCATGGAAGCAGTGGGTCACCCCTGGCTCACCAGCAACCCTGCTGCAACATGCCTTGATGGTATAACCCCACCTCACACACCTCTTTGACCCCACCACACACACCTCCCCTAACCCACCCACACACACCTCCTTGGCCCCTCGTCGCACACCTCCCCTACCCCACCACACACACCTCCATGACCCCACCACACACACCTCCATGACCCCTCGTCACACACCTCCCCTAACCCAACACACACACATCCTTGACCCCTCGTCACACACCTCCCCTACCCCACCACACACACCTCCCCTAACCCACCCACCACACACCTCCTTGATCCCACCTCTCACACCTGCCCCTACCCCACCACACACACCTCCCGGGTGTTTGACTTCCGGTGGAAATGTTCTGGGTTCGAACCCCAACGTCCATAGCCTGCCTGTAGGCATACTTGATCCTTGAGCCAAACGCCTAACCCCCTCACGACCTGCTCATGTGTCTAAAAGGATTCACTTGAATTTCTTTGGATTAAAAACATCTGTTAAATGACTAAATAGTGAATAATGAGCTGTCACTGGTTTTTCTGCTTTCCATGAAGACAAAGAAAATGCGAACTATCATTTCTACCTATGTCGTCTGCCCAGGTGACCGTTCAAGACCGTTGCTGGTTGGCTTCATATAATATTCTGTTGTTACCTAGAGCGCCTATTGTTCTGGACTGGTTGGTGACCACACGTGAATACATAAAGACCTGTCTTTGTGCTGAGGAGCAGACATGCGGCTTCGCTTGGCCCAGCCCATGTCTCTCTTTACCTGGCGCCGCGTTGGCCAGCATCAGATTCTGTTGCTCGGGAACCACGCCGCAGAGCGAGAACAAATGCACCTTTCAAGACGCACCTGCCAACTGTTTTTCATGGGAGGCGTATCTGCGCGCGTGTGTGTGTGTATCGGTGGCTTGGTAGGAGGGAGGGGAAACTACAGGTTTTAAATATCCAGGCCCAGTTCATGTCTTCCCACACACACACACGCACATGCACACACGCAAACACACGCTTTCTATGCTCAGATATAGCAGCTTGACTGTAACCTGAGATGCAAGTGTGTTCTGGCATTATTATAAACCATTATAAAACATACATAAGCACACACACATCCACCAACACTCACACAAAGGAAGAGACAAATTCTGTTGATTATGTTCACTAATTTCCGGCGGGTGGTTCAGTCAGTCTATAAATATACCTGGTGATTTACATGTGCATGTGTTCCTGTCGGTGTACATGTGTGATTATGTATTTGTGTGATTGCACGCGCAGTGTTTGTGATTGCATGTTTATGATTGTGTGTGTGTGTGTGTGTGTATAATGTGATTATGGCAGCACTTTAGAATAACTGCAACTTTGAGGCATTAATAAAGTAGTGATATCATAGTGAATTCATCATTTATGAGGTGTTGTTCTTACATGAATACTCACGTTATGAGATAATGGTTAATAAAATCATTTATGAAGCATAAGTTAATGATTTACAAACAATTTACAATGTGCGTGCTAATGCTTTAAAAAAAAAAATCCTGTCATGGGCGGTCTCCATGGAAAGATAATGTAGTTTTGGAAATGATACGATGTCCTAACATTGTAATGTCAATAAAAACCTCAATCAGCGATCAAATCATTGCTGGCGATTGGGCGACTGAAATAGTCACCCAATGGCCAGGTTCTGGGCGGGCTCATACCTTAGACTCCTCCCCCTTCCCACATTTGCGTGTTACCGTTTTCCTTACTTGCCTCCTCCCATGTGCAAATGTTTCACCAAAACAAGTTCCCCCCCCCCCCCCCCGACACTATTTTGCTGCATCCTGGGCTTAGTGCCGCCCAAGAGGATTGTGATTGGTTAAAGAAATACAAACAGGACGGGGCGTTTTTTCCCCCTATGCCCGAATAATAGTGAGTAGAGCCAGACCTTTTTCCAGCACTGGCACAGCGCTAAAACAAAGTGTGGAGATAGAGCTGGCTATGCGAGACTATGTGAATTGTAATCAGTTATAACCTCCGACCACATCACAGCCAGTGTCTCTGTGGTCCACTGGCGAGAGCTGCTGTGTATCATCACTGTAGAGCTAGGTTCAAGTCCCGCCAAGAATGCGCGCCTTGGAAACCTAATGACATTTTGGAAACAATGTCATGTAATGTGAATTGCAATGTCAATCAAACCTCTGACCAGATTATAGCCGGTGCCTCAGTGGCGCGGTCGAGAGAGCTGTTGAATATCAGTTATGGAGACATGAGTTCAATTCCCACGAGGGCTGTCTCCATCGAAATGTAATCATAGAAACGTAACAATGTCAGGTGAATTGTAATGTCAATTAAAACCTCCAACCAGAGCATAGCCGGTGTCTCGGTGGCGCTACTAGCAGTTCCGGAGACCTGGGTTCAAGTCCCACCAGGCACGCTCTCCTTGGAAACATAATGACATTTTGGGAAACTAAGTTGTGTTAATTGTGAAATGAATTATAAGCTCCGTCCTAGCCAGCGGCATCTCAGTGGTACAGTTGAGAGAGCTGCTGGTGATCAGGTCATGTCCCACCGAGGGTGACCTAATGGAAAGAATTTTGGAAAAATGTCCAATTTCATTTGAATTGCAATGCCAATTATATCCTCTGACCAGGTTGTAGCTAGCATCTTCTGGCGAAGCGGAGATAATTGTTGGGTATCATCTGCGGAGACCTGGGTTTAACCATCTCCATGTAAACCTAAAACATTTTTGGATAAGTGATGATGTCATCATTCAATTACATCATTCAACCCATATTTATCAATTCACTCAACTGTCCACTCCTCCATCGACTCACCCACCCTCACTCATCCACTCCTCGATTACTCATACGTGAACCCAGGTCTGCAGGTAAAGAGCAGCTGTCTCGACTGGACTACCAAGACACTGGCATCATCTGGTCAGAGGTAATAATTCACATGACATTGTTACATTTAAAAAATGTCATTTGGATGGAGAAACCCCACTGCAGGAATTGAACCCATGTCTCCAGAACTGATAACCAACAGCAATTTAGCTATTGGCTGTGTCAAGGAGACAGCAGCTTTGATAACGTCTGAGGTTATAATTGATATTCCAATTCTCATGACACACGTTTGGTTTCCAAAATCCCATCAATACGTTAGGCGTCGATGGACTTGAACCAGAGTCTCCAGGGCTGATAACCAGATGCACACTTGCAAAGGTGTGAACACAGATAAACAGTCAGCCAAACTCCATTCATGAGCCAGGAAATGAGCGCCTTGCTCCTTTAAAACATCCAACAAATCCAGTGATTCACATGACTTGTATGAATATTAGTAGGAACAGTAGGAAAAAAGCAAATACAATAATCAGGAATAACACAATTATACAACTAGCCTAAATAATGATAAGTCAAATCCACATAATCCGGTTTGTAAATCATTAACTTATGCTTTATAAATGATCGTATAAACCATTATCCAATTATCTTATGAATAATTTATATTTATGAATTACTTACTGAGTATTCATAGGAACAATGCTTTTTAAATGATGAATTCCCTATTTACTACTACTTCCCTATTTACTACTTTGCTTCAAAGTTGCAGTTATTCTTAAGTGCTACCTGTGAGGTCATGTGTATGTGATTGCATGTGTGTGTATGTGATTATATGTGCATGTGATTGCATGTGCATGTGATTGCATGTGTGTGTGTGTGTGTGTGTGTGTGTGTGTGTGTGTGTGTGTGTGTGTGTGTGTGTGTGTGTGTGTGTGTGTGTGTGTGTGTGTGTGTGTGTGTGTGTGCGTGTGTGTGTGCCAGCATCCCTGGCAGGTAGAAGTGACAGACCTTCACCACCACCACCACCACCACCAGCAGCATGAGCAGCAGCCTGTGATGGTGGATGAGAGAGAGGAGAGACTCCCCCTCCCCATCCTTCCATTTGTGTCCTGTTACCAGCACAGCTACCAGCCTCTGATAGGACGCATGTTATGCAGTGCCTGCTGTGTCCCACCATGTGTGTTTGTGTGTGCATGTGTGTGTGTGTGTGATTCAGCCCTCCTTCACAGGGATTAGACCATTCACCTCCCTGGAGCCCCCCTACTGTGTGGGTGTCTCCATGCCACTAATGACGACGGATCAAAGCCAGCCAGGACTCAGCGATGGAGAGGAAGGGGAAGAAAAGGAAAATAAAACAGGGAGAGGGGAGAGGGAGGGGAAAAAGAAAGAAGCAGAGGCAAAAATAGATTGTGTGTGTGTGTGTGTGTGTGTGCAGGGGATGGAAAGTATGGCGGTGGCGGTCGATGATGATTCAAAACAGAATTAAAAGTATTGATGAAGGAAGGAAAGGGCGGTTACTTTGCAGTCACAGTATGTTGTATAGGGCCAGGGGGGTGCTGGTGGGGGTGCTAAAAGGAGATAATCCAGGACTCAAGTTGTTGCCTGCAGGAGGAAGGGCTCCAGCAAAGCGGGAGATAATTCGTCTGAGAGCTAAGCGATGGCCTCTTCCTCACACACAGATCAATCCGCCCCCTGCCAGAGACATTGATTACAGCTGCCTCATACCTCGCATGGTGACAGCTGACATCAGACAGACACTGTCAGACAAATGAAGCTCCATAACATAGGCATTATCTGCCTGTGAGTGTGTTTGTGCGTGCACGTGTGTGCGTGTGTGTGTGTGTCCGCACCCATTGTATAAGCAATGTTCATGCATTCATAACATGCATCTTTCGGGTGCCTGTGTTTAAGCCTGTGTGTGTACGTGTGGTTTTGTGTGTACA
>JAOPHQ010000104.1:27500-32500 GCA_030340625.1 Merluccius polli | reverse complement strand
AAAAGCGATCCTGTGTCGGCGGCCTTCTTCCTCAAAAAACAGCACAACAGTTGTTACATTGATATTTTATGTTGCTACCTTAATTATGTGTTACTATGTTGATACATGTTATGTTGTTACCTCGATGTGTGTTGTTACTATGATATATGTTATGGTATGTTGATAATTATATGACGTTGATACCTTGATGTAATGTTATGTTGTGTTGTTACATTGATATGTAACAACACAACAAAGGATAATGCATTATTTTTCGATACATGCACACCTCTGAGTCGATTATCCCGCTTATACCATGGCCGCTTACGAATCAATCAAAATATAACGGTGTTGATTCATATTTTGGGGTAATTCGGTCTCAAAAGCACAACTTTTAGCTTGCACTACTTTTTGTGTGCCCGTCAACAAAAGACAAATGACCGGAGAAATATATGGGTCTGACTAATGCCTGGGTCTGACTAATGCCTAATGGCAACGTTACCTCATTACTCCAGTAAATAGAGTGGTGCAGGAATGAAGTATTTCTGTAGGCCAACCCGGAAGTCGCCCTGGGTTCCCTCGACAAAAAGCCAATGGGGTTTTTCCATTGGATTTTGGATTATTGCAGAAAATAAGCTCTGTGGCAAACAAAAGTTTGATACTCACACGTTTTGTTAAGCAAGATAATCTCCACCAATGAACACAACTTTTATGACTTTTGAAGTGTAAATGCAATCGCCAGAATTTTTTTAAGACACATAAAAGCTTCAAAATTCACGAGTGGGGTATTTACTGGCATATTTTATGTCGTAGACCAAAACGTGGCCATCTCTTAAGCTTGTGTTAACCACAGACCTTATTTCAGCCATCTAACCAAAAACCCATTCAACAAACCTTTGACTTCGAGACGAGGGAACCGGAAGTGCCAAAATGCTAACAGACTTCCGGGTTTTAGGACTCATTCCTGCACCACTTTATAGAGACGACCTTAGTAACGACATGGCAATATTACCTTATTACTCCAGTAAATAGAGACGATCTTAGTAACGACATGGCAACGTTACCTTATTACTCCAGTAAATAGAGACGACCTTAGTAACGACATGGCAACGTAGCCTTATTTCTCCAGTAAATAGAGACGATCTTAGTAACGACATGGCAACGTTACCTAATTACTCCAGTAAATAGAGACGATCTTAGTAACGACATGGCAACGTTACCTTATTACTCCAGTAAATAGAGATGACCTTAGTAACGACATGGCAACGTTACCTTATTACTCCAGTAAATAGAGACGATCTTAGTAACGACATGGCAACGTTACCTTATTACTCCAGTAAATAGAGACGATCTTAGTAACGACATGGCAACGTTACCTTATTACTCCAGTAAATAGAGACGATCTTAGTAACGACATGGCAACGTTACCTTATTACTCCAGTAAATAGAGACGATCTTAGTAACGACATGGCAACGTTACCTTATTACTCCAGTAAATAGAGACGATCTTAGTAACGACATGGCAACGTTACCTTATTACTCCAGTAAATAGAGACGATCTTAGTAACGACATGGCAACGTTACCTTATTACTCCAGTAAATAGAGACTATCTTAGTAACGACATGGCAACGTTACCTTATTACTCCAGTAAATAGAGACGACCTTAGTAACGACATGGCAACGTTACCTTATTACTCCAGTAAATAGAGACGATCTTAGTAACGACATGGCAACGTTACCTTATTACTCCAGTAAATAGAGACGATCTTAGTAACGACATGGCAACGTTACCTTATTACTCCAGTAAATAGAGACAACCTTAGTAACGACATGGCAACGTTACCTTATTACTCCAGTAAATAGAGACGATCTTAGTAACGACATGGCAACGTTACCTTATTACTCCAGTAAATAGAGACGATCTTAGTAACGACATGGCAACGTTACCTTATTACTCCAGTAAATAGAGACAACCTTAGTAACGACATGGCAACGTTACCTTATTACTCCAGTAAATAGAGACGATCTTAGTAACGACATGGCAACGTTACCTTATTACTCCAGTAAATAGAGACAACCTTAGTAACGTCATGGCAACGGGGAAGCTTTCTAAGCGTAGTCCCCCCGAGTCGGTCCAAGTTGACAGTTATCAACGTTGTGTTTAGCGCATTAATGTTTAGACCGGTGCTGCTTGCGTCATGGCCATGCATGTTATCAAAAAATAAAGAAACAAAGAAATACGCAGACACATATGCAGAAGCACACACACTCAAAAACATTCCCTCTCTCTCTCACACACACACACACACACACACACTCTGAGAACACATCTGCCCTGCTAGAGACCCAGAGCAGTGCAGTGCCAGCTGGCTTTGTTTCAACTCTTCACCCCCTGGGATTGGTGCTCCCATAGGCCAAATATGGAAGAGAGGAGCCCAGCACACTCTACCTCAATGGAGCTAGACACACGCTGAGCATGCTCTCACACACACACACACACACACACACACACACACACACACACACACACACACACACACACACACACACACACACACACACACACACACACACACACACACACACTGTAGTATATACACACATTACAAACATACTGCTATACACACACACACCCACACACACTGACGCACACACACATATTTTAATATACACTAAATGCATTACAAATATAGGCATCATACAGACACACACACACATACCCATACATACACCCATATCCAATTACAACAAACATTCCAACATTCCCACATACACACAAACAAACTGCTTTCACAAACATTGTAGTTCGTATACATATATTATAACATCTATGCACACACAATCGCTCACACACACACACACACACACACACACACACACACACACACACACACAGTTGGATGTAAATTGCTAGCCTTATGTGGTCAGAATATGGCCAGTGCTCAAGTCAACACAATAACTAGCAGCACACATCATTGTTACTATGGAGACCATGGACAGTGTGTGTGTGTGTGTGTGTGTGTGTGTGTGTGTGTGTTTCCATGTGTGTCCATGTGTGTCCATGTGTGTCTATGTGTCAAACCAGGTCAGGTCGGGTGGCGGGAGTCGTGGATTTAAAGAATATCCCTTTCTAGTCTTTGCCATGACAACTGAGAAAGGTTCAAAGGTCAGCCCAGCTGCACTTAATCTGGTAGATTCTCTGGGACAAATACAGAAGGCTTGATGGAGAGAGAGAGAGAGCTGGGAGAGAAAGAGAGAGAGAGAGAACAATGCAGGGCTGGGGACCTAGAAAATGGTTCCTCTGAGATTCGACCAGACGAGCATCTTAAACGCTGTGCGCCCTGATGTCACAGGGGTTGTGACCTGATAACAGAGCTCTGATTTTGGAGGAAGGAAAAAAATCCCAGAACCAACTGGTGGAGGATTACAGTCTCCAGGTCCTTTCCACATGCTGAATACACTGATGTGTCAATGTGTCAGATGAAAGTTTAAATAAGGCCAACAAAATGCCTCACAGAATATGCCCTTAATAAACATTGCATCCATTAAATGTCGTGTTGTGTATGTGCTTGTGGATAATGTGTGTGTGCCACAAAATAAACAGATAATTTGAGCCCATTTCCTCCAATTTCCTATTGAGATAATTATGTCGTGTAGATAGTAAGTGATGGGAAACAGTCGACACAGTTTAACATTTTGATACACGCTTTTGACTTAGACTTTGACTTGGACTTTTCCACAGTCCTTATGTAGGATAATGTAAGGATTATCTTACACAAATGCACCAATAACGTAACAATAGTAAAAGTAACGTACCCATAATGTAACAATAGTGTAACAATAACGTAACAATAATGACACGATAATATAACAATAAAGTAACAATAACGTAACGGTAATGTAACAGTAACGTAACAATAAGGTAGCGATAATGGAGCGATTACATAACAACAACGGCATTGTAACATAACATGAGCGTAACATTAGCGCAACATTAACGCAACATTAACGCAAACATTTACGTGGATCATTACCAACATTACCGGCATTGTAACATAAGCTTAATATACCATTTACTATAACATTGACGCCACAATAACGCAATGATGACATAGCACTAACGCAACGACAACTACCGATATTTCAAGCTAATTTTCAAGCGATTTTAGCAGCATAAGTAGTAACTAGTGTGCGTAAGGGAATCCATTTTTCTCACCATGTGGATGAGCACGCGCTGGCCTGTAGGGTGGATGGCCAGGGCCTCGTCGTAGAGGCCCTTGGCCTCGTCCGGCTGGCCCCGGAGCTCCGCCAGACGGCCTCGCTGGAGCAGCACGCCGTGGGAGTTGGGCGAGAGGGCGCCGGCCTCGGCCACGCAGAACTGCGCCTCCTTCAGGCGACCGTCCGCCATGAACAGCTCAGCTGCCAATCAGCGTAGAGCGCCATTGAAGAGAGCGGGAGAGAGAGAAAGAGAGAGAGAGAGGGAAAAGATAGTCATTATCAACTAGAGCTACCAAACTAAACTCAACAATGTCACATGTGATACTGACAGAAACATGGGTCAGAGTAGGAGAGAGAAACGGGACACAGAGATAGAGCGAGAAGAATGAGGAAGGGAGAGTGAACGGACAGAAACTGTGTCTGGGAAGTAATGGAAATCTTGTCTAAATATGGACATCGCATACGGCCTGCTGCCCGGCCAAGCTCTCTGCAAACTGCCAGTAACATACACACACACACACACACACAGTACACATATAGCTACATAAAGTATATATAAAACATAACATACAGACACACACAAAGCACAATAAAACCTTAGCTATGCTGGCTATGAAATGGTAATTTTGTGGTGTGGAGCCACCCCTGACTTAATGGAACCAGCAGCTACTAAAGAGCCATGGCTCAGATTGTATATAAAACTTTACAGCGATGGCTCTTGTGTTTATTTCTGTGTGTGCGCACGCACCTCTGTGAGTGTGTGCATGTGTGTGTGTATGTGTGTGTGAGGGAAGGTGCTCAG
>JAOPHQ010000104.1:0-12500 GCA_030340625.1 Merluccius polli | reverse complement strand
ATGCCGATGCTCAGCAGGTCGTAGACGGAGGTGGCGTCATGCAGGCTGGCCTGCCGCGCGTCCGCCTGCTCAGGGGAGCGGCTGATCACCGCCTCCGCTCCAGCCTGGAGGAGAGACCACCGTACATGCGGTAAGCGAGGGATAAGCTACAGGGAGACGGTCATTATTGCGAAATAAACCCCCGACAGGGTGATGCAGATCCCCTTATTACGCGAATCCTTCTTATTATATTTTACATATATATATATATATATATATATATATAATTACAAAAAAATTAATGAAGAAGAATCATAGTTCACTAGAGGTGAATCTATAGTTGTGGTCATTTGCCTACCTTACCTGTCTAAATATCAGTTGAGTTGAATATCATTTTAAAATTGAATTGACATGCGGTGAGCAGCTCGCACATCCTCATTTAGAATGCAGCTGTGTTCTGCGGCAGGCAGGCATACAGTTGAGATACAGGTGTGTGTGTGTGTGTGTGTGTGTGTGTGTCTCACCATTGACTCTGTGACTAGAAGTAGCAGAACGGCCTCCTCCACAACGTCTTGGGGACAGAAGCAGCTGCACAGGAAGCAGGAAGTAAGAGTAAAAGCAACACATCCCACACACACACACACACACACACACACATGTACACACACACAATTATGCATGTACACATACATGCACGCAGACTCATACACACGTATATGTGCACACACACAAACACACACACAGGCATTTCGAGATGAGAAAAGGTGTCTAGTTTCACCTGTGGCTCGGTAACAAAACCCAGACCATCCCATCAAGTATCACTCTACAGCACTCTCTCAGGTGTCACACACACAAACACACACACACACACACACACACACACTCATTTACATGACACCATCTCTCCCTTATCTGCAGCTGCCTAAGTGGCGGGCAACCAAACGACGTACCACAGTGTGCAGCTCCTGTCATCTCTACATAGTGGTGGCGGTGGTGGGGGACTATTCTTCCTCCTCATCTCCTTGTGGACACGTATCATCCATGATAGTGTGGGTAGGATTAATCATTTGGTGAAGTGTATGTGTGACATTCTTTGTGTGTGTGTGTGTGTGTGTGTGTGTGTGTGTGTGTGTGTGTGTGTGTGTGTGGGGGGGGGGGGGTAGAGGTAGACGGACCTGGTTTTGTTTTGAAACTCAAAGTCCCTTCAACTCCCATGTCTCAAATCTCTAAGCTGTTGTGTGTACAGTGGTCCTAAAAATAACCAGGGAAACAGTCTAGTGGTAGCAGCATAGAGAAGGAAGGAGTTAATGTCCATAATATCAGTAACACTAACAACGATATGACCGAGGGCACGGTCATGGAGGGGGGGGGGGGGGGGGGGGGGGGGGCTTCGTACCCGTCGATGGGGTAGCGCTGCGGGAGTCTGACCCGGGGGTACATGGTGTCCTTGGAGGCTGCGGTGCCCTCCCTGAGGAGCCAGGCGGAGGGCGGAGGTCCCAGGGGGGCCCAGTAGCTGTCCTCGCTCACCGAGCTCAGCAGCACCTCGGCCAGCTTCCTGGCGGCAGACTGGCAGACGCACACGCACACACACGCACGCACACACGCGCGCAACACACACGCACAACACAGAGACACATCAGCTCTCGTGCAGACATGGTATGCAGACAGTGGCTGTGTGTGTGTGTTTGTGTGTGTGTCCTCACCTTCCTGAAGCTCTGCGAGCTGCGTGTCTCCACCACCCTCAGAACCCGACGCAGCTGGTGAGCCCCCTGAGCAAGATGACTGACACACAACACAATACGACACAAAATAACACAACATAACACAATATAACAGGGCACAACATAACACAACACAATACAACACAATACGACACAAAATAACAAAACATATATGACACGGTATTTTACAAGGTAAAATAAAACAATAGCACAACATAACACAACACAATACGACAAAACACAACATAATACGACACAATGTGGCACAAACGTGACAGGATACAAGGTATGTGTGACATGGGAAAACAATATGAGACATTATGTCAACGAGACGCCTGATGGAATATGAAACAATGGGCAAGAGAAGAGAAAAGACCGTCCATGTCACGCTATTGTGTCTTAGTATTAGTATCAGTATGCTTCCGGCTACAGTGAATAGGAACCATATCCACTTTGAACCCCCCTCCTCGAAGCTACAGTTGAATAATATCAAATCAATAAAAGATTTCAGCCAGGCTATAATTGAATAGCTTTGTTATCGAAATCATGGCATAAAAGCAACAACAGGATCTAATGATAACCAATGGGAACCCTTGTAGTGCTTTAGCCATGGACAGCATGGTTTTACATCTGGCTTTAAAGAGCAACAGCAGCACCTACTGGTTAAACATTGTGTACTGACATTTTAGTGTACTGCCATTTTTGTAGACCCAATGGAAAAGCATCTAATACAATGTATATAATTGTGTTTTTTAGAAAAACCATTGTCTTGTGATTAAAACACACAATTATTTGATTTGCTACATTAAAATGTAAAACCTAACTATATTATTAATACCATAAAATATACCATTCATAATATCACAACACCTTCTATAATAAACTATACAGATGACTGTTTCCAACTAAAGTGATGAGAGACATCACATTGTGTAATAGTTAGCTGTCAGCTCGTGAATCAACTATCGTTAGCTGATAGAGCTCTTATATAGCAAACAAAATAAACCAGACAGTGTTTATTATGGTATGTCTATTACTATGCATTTGTATAATTAGCCAGACTCACCCTCGCTGCAGCAGACACAGGTATGCGCTCTGCAGCGCCGCCTGCAGGAAGAAGCCCAGCTCTACGTCTACAGGGGGAAGGTATGCGCTGCCCTTGGCTGTCTTTGAGTGGGGCGTTGTCCCCGTCTGTCGATTATACACCCAATAAGAGTCACTGTTCTTGTTGGCTGAAAGCGTATTGTTATATCTAAACCAGCATACACTAGATTATTCAACATCATTCACGTATATGATGTGGAAGTACACCCAACATATTGTGTGTGTTTCTGAGTGTACTTACATTCCCTCATTCCCTGATACACACACACACGCACACACACACACACACACACACACACACACACACACACACACACACACACACATATATACAATTTATAGATATCGATAGATGGATAGATCAAGAGATAGATGGATAGATACTTTATTAAAAGTAAATATGACAGCACCTCACATCGCAAAAAACAACAACAACAAAATAAAGTGACCATAGAATAAAAGAAAATAGACATCTGAAACATTACATCCAGTGAGAACCATCCAATGGGAAGCAATTCTCATGTTTTTGTATTGTTCCGGTCTCTAAAATTAGAAATACATCTGGAGAAGGGGGGGAGGGGGGGGGGGGGGGGGGGGGGCACGTCACCATACGTGAACACTGACTTTATCCAGATGTCACCATGCGTGAATGATCACCTTATCCAGACGTCACCATGCATGAACACTCACCTTATCCAGCTCCTGCAGGTAGGAGAGAGCAGTGTCGCAAGCCCTGAGGTAGCAGGTGAGGCTCTCCTCCTCTCTCTCAGACAGGCGCACGCGGGACACGGATGACAGCGTCTGGTGGTCCAGGGACAGACCTGGGGCCGCCAAGGAGAGAGAAGTCTGAATCTGTCTGTCTGTATTTGTCTGTCTGTTTGAAATAGTCTCTGCTTTCAATAGTCTGATATTGTTAAGCAGGACTTGATGAGCCTGATTCGGACTAGTTTAGTTTTAGTTCCCACTCAGAACACTAGCGCATGTTATATGCTGTATAGATAAAACACAGACTGTGTAAGAAAGAAAGAAAGATAGCGAGAGAAAAAAAGAAAGAAACAAAGAAAGAAACATAGAAACAAAGACAAACTAACTAGCCTGGATTTCACAAAAAAACATGTTATAACTATGTGGAGCTGTACTGAACCATGGCAGATCTGATGTAAGTTCCAGTCCTTATTGGTACAAAATAAACAGAGGGAGCTGAGGGCCCCGTGGGAACTCAGGGAGCCTGTGTGATAAGGACAGGGGCCCCTGGGCAGCTCAGACGTCACAACTAACCACATAAGCAGACAGCTGCTGACATCCACAGACATCACCTCCCAGAAACTCAGAGCTCTAACCATTTTCCCACAGCAGCATGTACCATGTACACAACACACACACACACAAAGAAAAATGCAACACTGGACATAATGCAACCACAGGCATAATGCAATAACAGCATTATAACTCATATCCATGAGGCAACGATGAAGATTATAATGATGTTGATGTTGATGATGATGATGATGATGATGATGATGATGATGATGATGATGATGATGATGATGATGATGATGATGATTAGCATCAAAGCGGAATCATCCAGTGCCTTCTGGGAATTGTAACAAGATGAAATTCTGCAGAGGCACACTATCAACACTGCAAAATGCTCAACTCACGCAACTCAGCCTTGTATCTCAGTGGAGGAACAATAATATTTGTAATGTGAAATCCCCGCCCCTGAAATTCCAACTCTTATTTGACTCCCTGTAACTCCTGGAGCTCCACCGTTTCCAAAATAGTCCCAAGCAAATCCATTTTCAAAAAGGTCAACTATTCTGTTACCTTGATTTAATTTCAAACGTTCCTCTCCTTTAATAAGTTAACAACATCAATGTGTAACCCGCTCCACTTCTGTTCCACAGATAAAGAAGTGCAACCATAAATGGCAACTGTGGTTACGAAACAGGGCAGCCAAGCCCGCTTCATTCATACGAGTGAACAAACTGAAACATATAAAGAGATCCATCCACTCATCCGCAGACACATTCACTGTTCACAAGTCACCTTAACGATCTCAGATCTGATCTGGTGCATATAACTAACGGACAGACCTTAACAACAACTAAACCCAGGTTCTGGCTACATAGTTACACAACAAATGGCCAATCAGACAGACATCTTCCAGGAATTAGCCGGACATTTTCCAGGCTCATCCCATTTCTCCTGATTGGGTTTCGACAAGCTGCAGGCCAGCTTCCTCTCGCGGGCCACATAAAAGCCGATTGTCATTTTTAGGCCAGTAATGACTCCTCTGGGAGCATGCTCATTACGGAAATGTCCAGTGGAAGCAACCTCTCTCCTGTCAAGAGAGAGGGAACCTGCCAGCCCCTCTGTGTTGCCTCAGGCTCTATCCCACAGAACAGGCTGTCAGGTAACACACTGGTTTAAAAATACATGCCTAGTGCCAACATGCTTTTTTTTCATCCAGGTTTTATTCACCTTAACACAAGGACATAAAGAGGTGTGTGTGTGTGTGTGTGTGTGTACATGTGTGTGTGTGTGTGTGTGTGCGTGCGTGTGTGCGTGCGTGTGTGCGTGCGTGCATGCATGCCTGCGCGTGCGTGCGTGTGTGTGTGTACAACATTTGCAGATTATATACAACCTTAGAACGTATGCTAATCGCATCACAGCTCTGTATTTTATCTCAAACAGAAGATAGGAATTGAGCAACTTAAATGAGTACTCTCCCTTTATTCTTTCACCTGTGTTATACCATTCGACTTAACTGAGCATGTGCAGTTAATGGTACATACTTCACACTTTACACGTGCTCTACTCTATGGTAAGATAATAAAGGGCATAAAGGACAATTGGGCTCTGCAATTTAAAGCTTAACTACACATTAGATTACATTACATTAGAGGTATGTATTTCTTGCCACAGATGGGAAAAACCATTGAATGGCCTGAAAGCCCATTAGTTGGCTAAATACATGGCAGGTTCAGCTATGCCCTGTTGACATTACTGGTACCAAGATGGGTCTACACTACACACACTATACTATGGACCAACTCAAAACATAAAACTTAAAACCAAGACAATGATTTTTCTCAAAAATAAAATTTAAAGAAAGTTATTATTTTGGGTAAACCCCTAAAAGGGAGATTATCACATGAGCAATATCCCCTATCCCCAGCAATATCTACAGTGATACAATGATTTTAAGCAGTCCATTTTAGGCAGCCACCACCAGGTGGCAGCAAAACTCATAATAGAATCTGCTGTGTTGTTACTCTTTAATGATACAACTCTCTGGCCGATCAAGACATGAATTTTATAAAGCCATGTGTAGGCTAGCTAACATGCATATCATGATACTATTAGGTACCTTTGATGACAAAAGCCTCGGCCAGCAGTCGCAGGTGGTAGGTGGGCTGCTCATCCTGTGACAGTTCCTCAATGCTGACCCGGGCACACATGCCCTGCGCGTCCCGGTACCGGCCGTGAACATAGTGGACCTTGGCCATTAGCAGCAAAGCCTCGTTCAAGTACCTCGGCTGGAGGTTGACAGAGGAGAGAAGACATGTTAACGGCCTCTGGACTGACAGGATTTAGGGATGAGTGTTTATTTTGGTTAAAGCTCAATATTTTGTTTTCATTTTCCATGTGTTTACTGGATGATTAATCGATTTCTAGCAAAGATGTTACTGTGATCTGTATGATAAGAAACACAAGCAGTTAATTCTGATTTCAAAACACTTTTGTAAACTTGGCTTTGAAAGTCTTACAAAATTATTAGTCTTAAATGTTATTAAAACACAGGTCAGTCTAGGAGAGAGACGTGCATGTTTCTTTAATATGTAACTAAACAAACCATTTCTGCATTGATTGCTTTGAGGAACTTTTTTTTGGACTTTGTCCAAAGTGGAAGAAACATAAGACACTATTTAACTTGTACCGCTTCTATTGCAGCTACACCTGTATCTTTTACTAAACTGGGACTGTAACTGGACTATTGTAATGCAATTGACAATGCGGCACCATGCGACTACTTCTGTTATTTTGTTTAATGTGATGTTACAATATAAGAAAAAGAAAAAAAGAAAAAAGTAGCTGAGTTGAGCAGTTGAGAGTTGCAATTTATCAAGAAAAGCCAGTTAAACTGTGAAAACGTGCAACGTGTAAAAACAAGTATTGTGGGTGAATAAAGATGAATGTGTGTGACTGACTGATAGTCTTCCATGGCTCAAGATGGTGTTCAGGTGGCCCTTGGCCCTGGACAGCTTAGCCTGGTCCTTGTCCACCAAGGGTGTGGAGCTCCGTAATAGGTCCACATTTTCCTGCAGGCACTCCTCCAGCAGGGCCTCGGCCAATAGCAGTGTTCCATAGTCATCTAGGAGGCGGGATTTAGAAACATAGGGATGGAGGGGTTCAGCATCTGTAGCAATATATCACTTCCCAGCAAGAGGAAGTTAAACGTAGTGGCTAGTGGAAAAAGGGTTGACTTTATTTAACTTTCAATTAAGTTTGTCCATACATATATGGCCATATATTGCCCACATATATCTTCATATTTCAAAAATATATATCACAGAAAAATATGTTGTATGTGATATTTAACAACAAAACAAGAAGGAAGGCGAGAAAGAACAAAAGAAAAACTGTCCCCAAATAAAATTAGGCCTATATCTATTTGAAATAAAATTAGAAATGCATTGAATAAAATCCACCCTGTAATGGCTACCTCATTATTTTACTGTCCTCAGTGTTTACCTCCACCTGTGTTATTTGTTGTGTTCACCTGTTTGTTTATGTCTCTATGTGTCTTGTGGGATTGTCTGTTTTTGTAACCATTCTGGTACATGTGTTCTTTGTTTACTGTTCTTGCCTGTAAATCCTCCTTTTCAGTTTTGCCCAGCCAACTCTTTAAAGTGTTTTTTTGTTTTGTATGGTTTTACACCTAGATTTTCCTTTCAGGTACAGCATACTTGTGGCCAGTGAAACATACATGACATGTCCCTCTATGTGGTTATCTTAACAAGAGTCAGACAAAAGTGTTTTGAATGACCTATCCCCAACTCCTCCTCGTAAATTCTCATGGATTAGTAATAACATTGCCTAACTCATCCTACCTCCAGTCCTTTACTTAGAGTTATGTGTTTACACATTCTTGGAGTTAAGTGACCAGTAATATAAAAAAAGCACATTGTATGTATACATATATACATATACATATCATATCTTATCTTTCTGTGTGTGTGTGTGTGTGTGTGTGTGTGTGTGTGCGCGCAAGTGCATGCGCATGTGTGTGTGTGTGTGTGTGTGTGCGCGCGTGCGTGAGTGCATGTGTGTGTGTGTGTGTGTATGTGCGTGCACATGTGCGTTCTGAAGCCAAGTCTGTGACCACTGTTTATAACTTGGATTAGAGGACAGGCGAACCTGTCGGTTTTATCATAATGACCAAGAGCAGATTCATCGGCAGGCACACACACTGATCAACATCTCCTATTGGCCATAGCCAACTGTATGTGCTTTCCAAGCCTTTGGTTATACAGTCAAATTGCTGAGTAAATAACAAACAGTTAAACTGTGTTTCAGAATAACTCAACATTAGTCCTACACTATGCATAGACTTCACACACTGAAGACAAACACAACACACTGAACCATGTTTGACCTTATTTTAACCATGTTTGACCTTATTTTAATCATGCTTGACCTTAATTCAAAGAGCCTGGAAAGATTTGAGCGGCAGATCTCATTTTGGGAGGAAACAGCCATATGACTCAGATTAGTCACAGTAGATATCGCATATAGCCACTCTGGTCTGTGAGGACATTTCTCCGTGGGAAAAAAAACTTTTCTTTGCCCATGGCCCAACGGAAAACTAACTGCAGCCCATAATATCTCTCCATCCCGGCAGGGCTGTGATAACGGCTATCGGACCAGAGCTGAGCGTCCACTCACTTCACCTCCAACCATGTTGACTTAAGGTGAGGGGGGGGGGGGGGGGGGGGGGGGGGGTGGACACACACACACACACACCCAACAAACACCCACACACACACACAAACACACACACACAACAAACACACACACACAACAAACACACACACCCAACACACACACACACACACACACACCCAACACACACACATACACACACACACACACACACACACACACACACACACACACACACACACACAACACACACACACACACACACACACACACACACACACGTGCTTTACCCACTCAGCAGCCGCACCGTAATAAGCCTAGTTCCCGTCCAATGTAGACTCAAGTCAAAGTCAAAGATATGAGTGAACGTCGTCGCTTTTTTCTAAGTCATGCATGCGCATTTATAACGCAAGTAGGTATGATATGCACGCCTGTCACGCAACACACACCAAAGGCACGTCTCCCCTTTAAAAAAAAAGTACAAAGTTCAACTTTTTTGCGCAGCTATACTTTCTCAGATCAGCAGTGGGGATCAGTGACCCCCCCCCCCCCCCCCCCCCCCATCTGAGTCCGGATCCCACTCACCGTCCTCCAGCAGCTGGTCCACCAGGGCGGGTATCTTGTCCCACTGGCACTCGGCTCGGTGCCGCTCGATGTCCGCCTCCAGCCGGTACTGGGAGAAGGACACCCTGGCGGCCATGCCGGACTTGTCCCGGTGGTGGCCGTGGTCCCCGGACACGATGGGAGTGACCGCAGACTACAGACGTAGCGTAGATAAATGATGTGTGATCATGTGTACATGAGAGGGAGAGGGAGAGAGAGAGGGAGAGAGAGAGAGAGAGAGAGAGAGAGAGAGAGAGAGAGAGAGAGAGAGAGAGAGAGAGAGAGAGAGAGAGAGAGAGAGAGAGAGAGCCCTCTGCACACACCGGCGTGGGTGTACACACATACACGAGCAAAGGGGAGTTCATGAAGGAACACATCTTATCTTAACATGTTAAACAAACAACACAAAAAAACCAACATATAGGCCGTATATTCATTTACAATTTTCACTATAATTACTAATCTTGATGTGTGTGTGCGTGTGTGTGAGAGAGCGAGAGAGAGAGAGAGAGAGAGAGAGAGAGAGAGAGAGAGAGAGAGAGAGAGAGAGAGAGAGAGAGAGAGACAGAGAGAGAGAGAGACAGAGACAGAGAGAGAGAGACAGAGACAGAGCGAGAGAGAGAGAGCAATAGGTTATGTATTACAATTCCTACATGAGTTGTGTTTTTTTTTGTCTTTTAGTCTAAATCAGTTTATCCTTTTCCATCACATGACTTTTAAAAATGAGCGGGTCACAGGAGAGGACAAGACTATGTGTCACCAAGGAGACGATTGTTGTACACATAGGCCTAGGTCTGGGCATTGCTAAAAATAAATACAGAAATAAATAATAATAATAATAATTATAATCATAATATAATATTTAATCTATTGAGTTTTACAATTAGCCCATCTTCCATTTCACTCCAATTGGTTACAGAATGGTGCATCTTTTATTTCTTACAAGCTTTATAATTTCCCCTTCAACCCTACCACCGCTGAATGAGTGTCTAAAGGTCTGCAGCTCTGCTCACAGCCGAGAGACACTCACCTGATATCAGGTATGGCTGAGTACTGATCATGCCTGTTGCTGGACCCTGACTGTTGGAACCGGTCAAGGTTGGACCTGGTGCTGATACAACCCACTCAACCAAAATTTCACAAATTCGTTGTGAGGCCTTAACTCTTTGTCCTAGTATGTATATTTTTTGTCATTATGGTTTTCTTTTCTGTTTCACGATGCCCCAGACTTTGAGGATAAACTTAGCTGGAACTAACACATAATAATAGGGAATAGCTGATAGGCCACCGTTACATTTGTATATTGGGAGTTTATTAGATGTGGGCCTACATATTGACACGTCATGGATAGGGCCCTCAGGTCACCAATACAATAAATAAAGGACGATGCCCTTCGTGTTAGACCTAGGCCTACATGCCCTTAATCTGTTTCACCTTTGACCCTTTAACAGGATAAATTACTAGGATTAAGAAAACAACTGCGTACAACACGCTGAAAATATGGCCAAAGCAACACAGCAAAAAACGTGCCACGCATTACATTCAACATGTTTTTTGTTTTTTTTGTTTTTTAACGTGTAGCCATAGGCCTATTCATAGATCATGGCAATGGCTTTTCTAAAGTCTGTCATTTAACGCCTTCATCTGGAGATGCAACGTTATTACAGCTAGGAAAACTAGCCCACAACATACCGATCACCGGCCCACAGCTCGATTCCGATATCGTGCCGATACGATATGCACCCTTCATACCGGCGCTACGGGGGTGACCGTCCCCATGGTAACACGCACTGGGGACACTACTAGAGGCTGGCTATAGGACGTGGCTCTAACTACTGTAGTAATAGAAGAAGAGAAACCTCAAGCCGTCTGAACAGAGATTTGGCTGCGTCATTTTCCCTCTGGAAGTTGGACATTGATAATATATACAGTCGCCACTTTATTATATTACTAATATAATCACACACGCGCACGCACACACACACACACACACACACACGTCTCTCCTCTGTGCGCGGCGGAGGGGATTTGTCAACAACGGCGGCGCGTGCCACTTCTGTTCTGACAGCCCATTGGATCACGCCCCCCCGGTGACGTAGGTCTGAGCTAGCCAATGAGAGCTCGCTGTCGTGTCCAACAGTTGAAAGGTTGCTACGGCGCGTCGGTCGGTCCAAAAAGCCCGGAGAAGTCGGTCAACAAATTGACGGCGAGACTGAATATCCAGACCGTTATCACGCCAGGTGATCTTCTTGTTTCTTATACGGTACAGTGCACCCGTTCGGCCATTTGCTCGTCGTAGTCGTTCACTTATCTGACAAAGAGTTAAAACTAGGTGTGGGTTTTTTTTAATTGTTTATTGCGCTGTGCACGCCGAAGTATATGTTGAGGTAACGGTTCAGTGCAAACAGTGGACAGTCTCTTGTCGCTAAAAATGTCCACGCTGGACAAATAACCCGACGTGGACGGACCTGCGGTGGTCCTCACTTTTCAACCAGATCGTTAGTTTACTGACCACCTCCTCCTCCTTCAGCCAAAGACCAGCCAGCTCCACCAGTTAATCAATCAGTTGCCATATGTCATTCATCCCCGTGATGTGTGTGTGTGTGTGTGTGTGTGTGTGTGTGTGTGTGTGTGTGTGTGTGTGTGTGGTATGTATGTATGTATGTATGTATGTATGTATGTATGTATGTATGTATGTATGTATGTATGTATGTGTGTGTGTGTGTGTGTGTGTGTATATGTGTGTATCTGTCTGTCTGTCTGTCTGTCTGTCTGTCTGTGATATATGTGTATGTTTGATGTGTGTGTGTGTTTTTTTGTGTTATCAGAATGACGAGAAGAGCGGCGTCCTCCGGGGCCATGGAGCTGAGCTGTGTCTTCATCCTCCTCGCCGGCTGCTGCCTCCTGTGCGTCCGCGGGCAGCCAGGTCACCATCAGCAGAACACAGAGGAGACCACCCACACTCCGAGCCACGGCCATGGTCATTTGGATAAAAACATGGTCCAAGACAAAGAGTGAGTGAGGCAGACCTTTTTAAAGCATATTTGTGTGTGTGTGTGTGTGTGGGGGTGGGGAGGGGGGGTGTGTGTGTGTTTTGGTTGTGGTGGGGGGTGGGGGGGGCGGATTGGTGGGTATGTGTGCATG
>JAOPHQ010000103.1:52500-69403 GCA_030340625.1 Merluccius polli | reverse complement strand
GGATCAACTAGCTCCCGCGTGTTGACTAGTAGTGGATCAACTAGCTCCTGCATGTTGACTAGTGGATCAAATAGCTCCCGCGTGTTGACTAGTGGACCAACTAGCTCCTGCGTGTTGACTAGTGGACCAACTAGCTCCTGCGTGTTGACTAGTGCAGAGGTCTTCAACAGGGGGTCCGCGACCCCTAGGGGGTCCGCGGAGGTACTGCAGAGGGGTCGCGAACGTTCAATTTATTTCCACAAATTGAAATGTCTTTAAATACACATTAACATGAATCCAACACACTGTAGTGAACAGATAACTGGAGGCAGAAGATGTCTTTCAGTCAGCACACATTCAGCGACACACAGCAACATGTCCCATCAACGAGGAATCAGAAATACTTTAATAATCCCAGGGGGAAATTACTTTCATTACATTACTCCATATGTAATAGACATACATATATTAAGAATATATATATATTAGTGCTGCATTCGCATTAATGTCATAGTTAACTCGCAATTAATCGCAAATAATCGCACATTTTTATCTATTCTAAATGTCCCTTGATTTCTTTCTGTCCCATTAATTTTTTTCTCATTTTAATGCTCTTATCAAAATGGAAAAGTGGATCGACTTGCTTTGTGTAAGTTGTCGCCGGGCTCAGACGAGGGGGCGGAGAATTCGTGCTTCCAACCATCAAGTGGTATTTCAGACTGGACGTGCTGTGATGACGGCTCAGTTCACAACGACAACAAACACAGACCACTTTGGTCTCGAGGGAACCATCTGGCAACTTTTTAAAAATAAACTTTCCATTCAGAGTGTTATCGAATTTGGTATCCATTTCGGCGTCTCGCCCTCGCCATCCACTCAAAACGTAACGTCTACTACTCTTAAACAAGTGTGTGCGGCGTGCTGTTGTTTTTCCCCGCTCTAGATCCGAACTACCTCCAGGTGTAGTAGTTTTTGTCGGAATGAGGGCTGTGTGAGTGCGCGCGCATGTGTATGTGTGAGGGTTGAGCGAGCGCGAGGAACATTAGGAGAGAGTTACGGCTAACTTTATGTTGGAGTTGTGTTGCCGTGGTTACGGCCGACAGTAACTGTTCTGTTGTTTGCTGAACAACACTGCGTCGCCTTTTTTAAATGACGTACCAGTGTCCGTGACGTCACCCGTTTGTTTTCACAGTCGTGGTGATCTTTGTAGAGGTCGACTCCGCCTGTTCCCGGCTATCCTGCACAACACAGGACTGTATGTAAACATCTAGTTCAACATCTGACCTGTGGAAGGCAGTAATACGCTAAACAGCGTCTAAACCTATCAGTACACCAAGCTAATGTGGAGGGGGTATTAGAATATATTCAAACAAATTACGGGGCATTTTAAATTTGTTTGAAATTCATTTTTGGAAAAAGTTACAGCCCTAATATATTACAAATAAAATTGGTAATTTTCAAAAAAGCTAAAGTATTTCAAAATAGAGATTGAGCTTTCTTCATTGGTCTAACGTGTCAGTGTCCCACCATGCTGTTTGTAGCCCTGGCTTGGTGTGTCCCACTCTCTATTCAGCCCTCAGCTCCACCACAAGGAACTGTGGATAACCAGGACAGCAGGCAGGTACTGGGGCTCAACCATTACAAATAAAATATACTTTAACACTATTCAGTATGCTGGGCTTTTGGTTTTTGAACTAAGTGACTGTTATCCATGTATAATATATATTTAATTAATAAAGTACATTAGTGCAGCTTTTAATGTTTTATTGCTGACATCAAAACATTGCAATAATGAAAGTATAGTTTTTAAACTTTAAACTAAGCTTCCGCAAACCAAAATGACACTAGTGCAAACAGCTGTAAGAGCCTATAAGAACCCAATATCATGTTACCATGGAGACCTCCCATAGGCCTAGGCAGTGTCCTGGAGGACAAACCAAAGATAACAGCTGTGAAAGAAAAGATTCAGAATGGCCTGTCTTGGTTTAAAGCCCACTCACCACCACAAGGTGCAGACCAGGAGTGGGGACATATAAGACGGGACAAACATAAACAGACACAACAATGACAAGAACAACGCTTAACTGTCACTGTGTTACGGCAGAAGGTACCGCAGCACAACCACCATCTGTGATTTACAGGAGACATCCGTTGTCTCGTCGGCCTGTACAGCAACACATGATGTCTCGTCCACTTGTTCGGCTGTCCCTGTCCACTTCATACATGCAGTCTAATAGTTGGTCCTGTATGGTGATGTCCCTTTGAATACGGGCTGATCGCCATAGTGCCGCTGAAGCCGAGCATCGCCCTCACACACCGTCTCAACAATACACCGGAGTATCCCCGGATTCAGACCGCCGACTCGTCGTGACCCCGCAGTGCTGTCTCACATTTCCCACACAGTTTAATACAAGTGATGATCCGACCGAGTACATACCTGTTTCCGTTTGCGTACCTCCGACATGCTTGTTAGCAACTTCTCACACGGCGCACACGTGAGGACGAAGTCACTCGAGTCATGACTCATCACGCGCGCCGCACACTACAGCCAATAGCTGCGAACAATGAAATGACGCTGTAGCGGAACGAACCATATATGTCCATAGCGGTGCCGGTGGGGATTTGGTCACCAGCCCCTCGTACTACATTTCATTTGTACAGAGAGTCTGGCCTAGCCTGGCTCCGCCCTCCGACGTACTTCCGCTCAATTTTCATTTCCCTTCAGTACTAGGTCTGGGTATTCGGCATATTCGCGGGTTTTCTCCCGGTAAAGTTTTACCGGTCCAATCAGCGAACAGGAGGCGCGGCCTGAGAACAGTGACGTAGAGGTCGTGCGCGAATTTCAGTTATTGAGCGTAAGTACGGAGGCGGGCGGAGGCTAATGCTAATGCTCACTGCATCTGCCGTTTGTATACTGCGCAACGTGGTTTCTGGCGCATGAAATACGTCACGACCAAACGTTAGCGATTGGTTAAGGCAGATCCAGAGTGGCACTGGGCAGAGCCAATCGTTTTAAACTTCAACAGAGCACCCGCCTTCAATTAGTTAACAATTGTCAATGGTGAGTGGCCAGACTCTCTGTACAAATGAAATGTAGTACGAGAGGCTGGTGACCAGGCGTCTGGCCACTCACCATTGACAATTGTTAACTAACTGAAGGCGGGTGCTCTGTTGAAGTTTAAAACGATTGGCTCTGCCCAGTGCCACTCCGAATCTGCCATAACCAATCGCCAGTGTTGCCAGATGAGACTGACAGTTTCCAGCCCAATCACATCTTAGAACCCGCCCAATCCAATAAAAACCAGCCCAAACCACAAAGTTGCAAGACACCCGTGTAAACCCGTAAAATCATAACACATGCAATAGAAAACACTTGTAAGTATCAAGAGCTTCATATCTGCGTCAAATAACCACACATAAATGATAGATAAATAGGTTTTTGCTAATTGCAAAAACCTGCAAAAATTGTAAAAAGGTGCACTTTTAAATATCATTATTTACATCACAAATGACCCGTATGACTACTTGCAAAACAATTTAAAACAAACAAAAAAATGCACAGAGTGCCTCTCCCTGCCTCTCTTTTTCTCCTCTCTCCCTCCCTCCCCCTCTTTTTCTCCTCTCTGCTTAGCAGCGAGTGTGGCGGCTTTGCTGAACTGACGTCACGGTTAAGTTGCCAAATGAAATGATGCCGATTGGAAAAAAAAAAAAGATGCCGATTGAATACAACTCGCATCAATTATTTATTTATTAAAGCTATTTATTTATGTATTAAAGCTATTTATTTATTTAAAAGAGAGAGAGAGAGTGCTGTTTTCACAATATTAAAACTCGCCAAATGTGGACAAAAGCAGCCCAAATTTTATTCACCAGCCCAATGTGTTTTTTCCCCGCCTGACGTAAGCAAAAGTAGCCCAATTGGGCGGAAAACCGCCCAATCTGGCAACACTGCCAATCGCTAACGTTTGGTCGTGACGTATTTCATGCGCCAGAAACCACGTTGCGCGCAGTATACAAACGGCAGATGCAGTGAGCATTAGCATTAGCCTCCGCCCGCCTCCGTACTTACGCTCAATAACTGAAATTCGCGCACGACCTCTACGTCACTGTTCTCAGGCCGCGCCTCCTGTTCGCTGATTGGACCGGTAAAACTTTACCGGGAGAAAACCCGCGAATATGCCGAATACCCAGACCTAGTACTGAAGGGAAATGAAAATTGAGCGGAAGTACGTCGGAGGGCGGAGCCAGGCTAGGTGGGGATAGCCCTACCATAGGAAAAATATTTTTCTCCGTCCACTTCAACGGAGAACATTCTGAGCATGCGCATTTCAATTTTTCAAGTCCCAATACACACTACCATTAGACAGGTGGGGCTAGCTCCACTTAAAGCCATTTCTAGCCCCACCAGCCCCCCTCAGGCTGAAGAAGCAAGCTAGGGTCGACTAAAAATGAACTAAAAGCGCCAAACTTATTATTTTACAGTACTTTATGGGGAGATTTTTTTGAAATATATATATTTAAAAAAAATTATATATATATTTTTTCTTTTTTTCTTTTTTCTTTTTTTTTCTTGTGAGAGTAGGTGGGGCTCTGCCCCACCTGCCCCTAATGACCAGTCGCCACTGAACCTGTGTATTATTTCAATATCTTAGTATTGAATGCACAATAACAAGGTACATTTATGGCACTATAGGACCAGTTTAATATAAAACACCATTTTACACAATATATATAAGTAGGGGGTCCCCGCTCCATCTCTATCAGTTTGGGGGTCCTTGGCCTGGAAAACGTTGAAGACCCCTGCTCTAAAGTGTTTATGGTGTTAGACTTTACATCCATGTTAAAGTGCACATCATTAATGTTAATACATTCCCATATGTTATATTATACTGCAGTTTACTGCTTCTTTGCATTCTGCTAATCAGCATTTCACTGTAGTGAAAATAAGATTTAATATAATTTGCATATCAGAATAAATTGTACCGTATATCATTCATGTACAGTACACCATGTGCAGGGCCGCATAGTCCGGCCATGACTGTACAGTACAGTCATGGCCGGACTATGCGGAAAGGTCTTCTCCTCTCTCCCATCTGAACCCCCTGAGGGGATAAATATAGGGGCCAGCGGTCTGCTGCTCCAGTCTCTCCTCAGTCCTCCTCCTCTCGTCTCCTCTCAGCGTGTGTTGGAAGCATGGGTCTTCAGGTCTGGTCTGTGTTGCTACTGCTCTGTCTGAGTCTGGTTTTGGTCCAGACCCAGCAGACCCCAGGACCGGGCAGAGGTTCGGACCCTCCCATTAGGCTCACCGGCGCTGCGGGGGACACGTGCGACATGCTGTTGACGAGCCGGGGCGACGCCACCATGCTGCGGGTGTCCTGCCGCCCGTACCCGTGCGAGTACACCTGCCGTTTCAGAAACTACTCACTACGCTACATCGGCAATGTGATGAGGGGCTTCATGAAGCTGCAGCCCGCCTGCCAGGCGCCGAACTTCATCAAGCCTGAGATGTGCAGGCGGGTGCCAGACGCCCAGATGTTCCAGACGGTCTCGCCGTACTGCCAGCAGAGACCAGAGTCCACTCGGACCAGCGTAGTCCAGGGCAGACCGGTGGAGTCCGCCGGAACCACCGGCGTCTGCAAGGAGACTGGTCAGAGGTCGTCCGGACTCCTCAGACCCGGACCTGCGGCGCCGGCGGCCCCCAGGAAGAGAGAGGAGCTGGCGCGGCCCTACTGGCGGTCTCTGCAGGGGCTCTGCTCCTACGTCCTGGGCTGGTTCCACCAGTGAGGTCAGTAGTGTGATGAGTTCAACTCAGCCATGCAGACACACACACACACACACACACACACACACACACACACACACGATGAAGCAGAAACCCAGGGACGGTTGTAGGATCACTATCTGCAGTTTATAAAAGCTGACAGATGGATGTATGTCATTATACAATTATGACTTAGCAAGACATACAGTTGATAACATTCTTGAGCCACAACTTATTAACTTTTATTGTGACTTATTTATGCTTGCTTCACTGAACACAATGCAAGCCATATTCTTAATAACATTGCACAAAAATGTATTTTATACATTTTGCATACTAACTTTTCAGTCACAAATACAAGTTAAATAAAGTAAAGGTTACATTATATTTTTTTAAACAACAGTTTACTTGCAAAGCGTCTTTCACAGGTAAAAGACCACAAGAAGTTTCACTCAACACAAAATAAGACGAGGTAAAAAAATAAAAAAAGGAAAGTAAAAGCAGTGAAGCCACGGGAGGCTAAACACGTGTTTAGTATGGCAATACCCTAAATATACATAACAAGAGGAGTAGAGTATTTGTAATGAATAGTGTACTTATCAGAGTGGATTGGGGAAAATTCATGTTTGATAACAACAATCGCACAAACGTGTGATATCGACTACCGTATCTGTCAACTCTCTCACCTTCTCCTGGCTCTCCTCTCTCTTTATTCCCTTCCCCCTTTGTTCTGTCAACCAAAGGGTCTGCAGCATTAAAACTTCAATTCATAGTCTATTTGATGGATGTGGATAATGCAGTCAGCAGGTAGCCCAAATTTGGCCTTGATCTCTCACCTGAAAAACTTGCAAATATCCATTGCCACTGAGTAAAGGTTTGTTAAAATCATGCTGTAACCCTCTGAGGTCTGTGGAATGTTCTTCTATGTTCCTCTCGCCTCTCTGTGTGTGAATTCTTATAGATCTTATTTTACATCATCACTTTAAGAATATGCATTCTGTGTTTGTGTCATATGAATGTAGAATGACCAAAGGAGAAAATAAAATAACGGAAAATGAATTAGTATGTAAACACACAGAAAATGTGTGTATGCAAATTAGAGCATTTTTAATGAGGGCCTCATTTGCATATGTAAACATTAAAATATAAAAAAACATGCGATACATTTTTTTCTCATCTTAACATAAGTAACCAACTGAGAAAGTTTCGTGGTGATATCTATTATTTACATTTTTAACCTATTCACCTGTACTGTCTCGCCTTTATTGCCTATTTATGCCAATTATGCAAATTAAATAAATAGTGCAACTTTAGGCAACAAAGTTGAATTCCATCCACTAGGCCTATAGATGACATTTCTGCAATAAAACTTTAGGGTACTCAACATTTCTGGGTTTACTATTGGGCCTATAGGGAGAGCCTTCCCCCTCTCTGCCCCCTCCCTCTGGAACTCACTCCCCAACCCGTCCGTATCTGCACACACCTCCCAACCTTCAAGACCTTGCTCAAGACTCACCTTTTTAAATTAGATTTTAATAATGTGTTTTATACTGCTCTCTGTTTTATAGTCTGTTTTTAACTATTTTGACTTGCTCTATTTAATGATTTCAAAACTGTAAAGTGTCTTTGAGCTTCTGTAAAAGCACTTACAAATAAAATGTATTATTATTATTATTATTATTATTATTATTATTATTATTATTATTACGACTAGACTAATGACCCTGCCGGCTTATTACTGACATGTTGCCCCGTTTCTGTTTTAGCTTCATCTTCTCAGCAGATTCTCCTTATTTCTCCTTGTTTTTAGAAAAGTACTCCCTGTGTGTGTGTGTGTGTGTGTGTGTGTGTGTGTGTGTGTGTGTGTGTGTGTGTGTGTGTGTGTGTGTGTGTATATATATCACAGGTGTCCCTTGTGTTTTCCACTCACAGGTAAAGGAGCTGAAACGTCGCTGGAGGAGAGACGGCGGTGCTGCTGTGGAGGAGTTTCACTTCGTTAGTCCGTTCAGGGTTGCCAAGTTTCAGAAAATGACGAGTGAGACTTTAGTGTCATGATGCGTTCGAAAAAATGTTGGCCGTTTTTAACATCGATTTATACCTTAAGACTATATATATCCTCACCTCCATGTCAGCTGCTCTCTTATGGAAGCAAATCTGTACCATAATTCAAATTAAAGTGGATTAACAGAAATGCTTTTTCATGTTCAGAATATAGCTGCATTTTTTGACACAAATAAAATGAATAATAAATCATCCAAACTGCATTTTCATTTTCTTCTTCAATATTGCTCATGTTGTAACTTAATTAAAATGAAAAAGAAAAGGACATTTAAGATTTAATTTTCAAAAGATGCCCCGGCAAATAGTTACCAAAATTCAATTTGAAATGTCAAATTTGAAAATTAAAATGCATTAGCAGAAAGGCATTTTCATTTCATGGTCATTGCTGCATTATTTGACTCATAAATATAATAAATAATAGATCATCCAAACTGCATTTTCATTTTCTTCTTCAAGACTGCTCATTTTATGACACAACTAAAAAGAAAACAAGGAGGACATTGCTTTTTCGTTTTCATGCCCACCCCCCGCAAAAAAGAGTCTAAAGCTGCGTTTCAATACTGGGTTGAGTCGCCCTCGCTCACTCGCCCTCAGCCCTTGGTAATACGTCACACGGAGGCCACGTAAGAGCCGAGGGGAAGTGGGCGGGGGAGGAGGAAAAGGGATAAATGAAACGCACCTGCCCTCGCCCGGTGACAGCCTTGACCATCATGGATCGGCCACACGGTGTTGGAGTAGCGCTCTATCGCCTATTCCAAATAACGCGCAATATACGCACACTCATATCTTTGAGTCTCCGTATATAGCAATACGCCAGCACCTGGTCATTTCAGAATTATTAGTTTTGTTTTATATTTTATTCAGACAATTCATTAATTTATTTATTTTACCTTATTTGTAGAAAGTTTGGTTGTTTAAACACATTTAACCTACTTTCAGTTTAGTTGACATTAGTTTTAGATTAGTTATTTCTAATAGTTAGTTACCACCACCGTCCTCGTCCTCATCATTGTCTTTAAATGCCCTTTATTGTTCAAGATCCCATTTTTTGGCCGCCTGTGTTCCTGTCAGCCTTCCCTGCAGACCCATCCTCTGTACAATTGTGCTGTTTGACAATAAAAGAATTATGTACAGGGCCGTGCAGAGATCCTTTGAGGGGCAGGTGCTCAAAAACGCGATTTCATTTGTACAGAGAGTCTGGCCACTCACCATTGACAATTGTTAACTAATTGAAGGCGGGTGCTCTGTTGAAGTTTAAAACTATTGGCTCTGCCCAGTGCCACTCTGGATCTGCCTTAACCAATCGCTAACGTTTGGTCGTGACGTATTTCATGCGCCAGAAACCACGTTGCGCAGTATACAAACGGCAGATGCAGTGAGCATTAGCATTAGCCTCCGCCCGCCTCCGTACTTACGCTCAATAACTGAAATTCGCGCACGACCGCTACGTCACTGTTCTCAGGCCGCGCCTCCTGTTCGCTGATTGGACCGGTAAAACTTTACCGGGAGAAAACCCGCGAATATGCCGAATACCCAGACCTAGTACTGAAGGGAAATGAAAATTGAGCGGAAGTACGTCGGAGGGCGGAGCCAGGCTACATTTGAGTTGCCATTGTGTATGAAATGCGCTATATAAATAAAGCTGCCTTGCCTTGCCTCAGCACTAGGTGGCGGCATACATAATACACTGGGGGCGGGCGCTCAACGCTAGCCATTATGCGTCATAGAGGCCACGCCTGCCCGGTTACTACCGGGCAACACATCCGGGGGGGGGGGGGGGGGCAGAAACCATAGACATATATACATAGACGCCTCATAGACTGACGCTGCCCGTTAGAGCTGACGTAACGGCCGCCATCTTGTATGGGTCCCCAGTGCGTCCCCAGTGCATTCATTTCTATGGAGGAAGGTGTATCCCCAACTACAATAATAAGTATAACTCCCCGAATTTTTACCGGATTTTCACACGGTTTGGTTTGTTACAAATGGCAGAGATTTATTTATGATACAGGACGAATTTATTTTTATTTTTTTAAATAATAAGAATTATTGTTCAATCTTACTTGTTAAAGGTAATCCCACGTGATCTGGTGTCAATACTGCGCCGTAAGCTGCACAACATACTGCACAGCTCTCCTGTTGACTCCTATGCAGACTAGAGTGAGGACTCCCTACCAATATGGCGGCGACGCTGGGTTACGTTCCATCACGTCATGAGGCGTCTATGTATGTCTATGGCAGAAACCCCGAGGCAGCGCATCCGGACAGATGCTAAGCTAAGGAGCTCTCCGCGCGTGAGTTTACTAAAGCTAAACTAAAGCTAAACAAATAAAGTGAGTTAAAGCGTTCCTGTGTCGGGGCCTTCTTCCTCAATGAACACACCACATCTTAAAATATTGAATGGGACTAGTCCCGTACGTCCCCCCCCCTAAACCCACGCCAGTGGCGGAGTGTCAAACATTAAGGACGTGTAGCAACGTTAACTAGGGTGACCAGACGTCCTCTTTTTCCCGGACATGTCCTCTTTTTGAAACCTAAAATTGTGTCCGGGCGGAATTTCAAAATCGTCCGGGATTTTGTTATTCTAGCCTCAAACGTGTTTTCACCGAATTTGCATTGCTCTCTCTTTCATTCACATAGTACCTAATCACGCCCTCCCCTACAGTTCGCTTTGCATTGTGTGGTGTAGAGCCTGACCTTAGAGCTACCGTCATTGGTCGATATTCTAAGCCTAAACATTTAATTGGTTCACCTCATTAGCGCACACTTCCTTGTTTACCACTGACAACGCGCATGGCTACCCGGCATCTTCAGCCATGCCGAAACGCAAGTGTAAGTTCACAGACGAATTGAAACATACATTTCCATGTTTTCGTCTCAGTCGAGATCAACATGAAACTGAGTGCCTGACCTGCAAAGCAGGCACTTACGTGTCCGTCGCAAATAAAGGTGCCAACGACCTACACACACACATAGGCCTATGTTCAGCAAAGCATCGAACGGCAGCGAGGGGCGAGAGCTCATCAGCTAAAGTGAGTTTTTCGTGAGTAAAAACGAGAGTGCAGCTGTCAGTGCTGCTGAGGCTACCTATAACTTTCAAGTGTTCAAAATAGCCTTTTGAGGCAGTGTTTTTCTGTTAGTGTTGGGCCGGCCAATAAAGCTCATTATCATACATAGTCACCATGTCTGTTGACACATTTGTATGAATGCACATTTGTATGTGACACACCCCCCCCCCCCGCTGAAGTGTCCTCTTTTTTGCAAACTCAAATCTCAGACATCCCAAGTCTCCCGGAAGTTCCGGGAGTCTCCCGCAAATCAATAGCGTCTCCCTGATGCAAGCAAATCATGTACAATCTCCCGGAAATTCCCCCCCCCCCCCCCCCCCCGCTCAACAAAAATCTCCGCTAGCACCCCCCCCCCATTAAACTACACAAATAGGAAGGTCATAGCCACAAATAAAGTATGTCACTGAACAGATTGGTATCTCCATAACAAAATTGTAACATAAAGAGGACATGATGACATTGTAAGAGCAAGAAGTGATGATTTTAATCTGAAGTATGACCCTGCACTCCAACTGTCGCACTCATCAAAACAGCCACCTTTTAGAGCATCCACAGCCCCAACACAATAGAGGCAGCTTGGGACCATCAGATTACCCAGAAAAAAAGTGACCACTAAGGTACTCTAGGCTGCGACTGCTGTAAAAAAAAAAGCCATTTTGATGAAGGACACAGCCGAAGTACAAAGCCAAAATGCAGACCAAAATAAGCATTATTTCTTATCTTTACAATGTCCTCATGTACTGTTCATAGGAATATTTGCTGTATGACTAATCTCATGTATGTTTCTGTTGAAAACAAGACAATTCAAGGTGATCCCAAACTTCATTTCTGTATCCCTCTTCTGTTGTCCAGAACTCCAATCAACAGAAGAGAGCTGTTGTTCTTCTTGGACTGTCATATTTCCTGAAAGAGGATCCCTCCCGTTTCTTCAAGATTTGTAAGGTATGAAAGGAATCAATGCCGCTCTGGAATCCATATCACTTGCTGATCTCGATCTTTTTGATTTAAAGGAGGACATGAGCCTTGTAGTTATGAAAATATGTCTTGTTATAAGAATCCAGACATGAGTAAAGACATATGATTAAATCGAGGAGAGGTGAAATATTCAAAGTTGTAATGAGGGAATCCTTGCTCAATTATTTTTAAATTGTAATGTATTTGAATTAGAATTTCTTCTGTTTACATATACGTTTGCATTAGTTTGCATTAGATATTTTTAGAACCAAGTTTGCAATGCATCTTGAATTTTCATTTGTTGAGGAATAAATGCTGATGTGCCATCTATTCTTCTTACTTTGTTGTGTCATTAGCCAACCGAAGAGAGTGAGGCAGTGAGAGGAATGGACGTCAGAATCTTGGTGGTTACAGAGGAGGATTCTCAACGCCCTGTCCCCAAGGACATTATCGAGATTGCACTGATTCTGGAGGAGCATATCGTTATTCGGGACCTGAAGGATGTACCCAACGCCTTCGCCCTGCTGATTGGTCTGCTCTACGTCGTAAATTTTCATTACCCTAAAGACCTCAAGTACACGTTTGAGGTAGTACAAAAGGTGATCATGAACATTGGTGGAGACACTTGCTCTGCAACAGTTAATGGACTCCGGAACAAGCTCATGTCCAAGAGCCTATGAATGTATAGGTGTTATGTACACTGCTTATTATTTTATTGTTTCCGTTAGTGTATATACAGTTATGTATATGTGTGGCTGATGGGTAGATGAACTAAGCAGTTCAGTTCCACTTAGTTTGACCTTTCTCTCAAAGGTGAAAGCTGTTTTATTTAAGTTTGCTGTTTATCTACACACAAACACACACACTTGGACCCTCGTTACCAGTAAGGTCAGTTAGAGGTATGAAGAAATAAATATTGCTTTGTTTCCACACAACCGTATAACCTTTTAAAACTCATTTTTTTAACTTTTAAATGCTTTTTTAAGCATTCCATGTTCTGGATAGCAGTATGTTATGCATATAGCCGATGTGCTGTTGACTGAGTTGGACTAGACAGTCCTGTTTACATATTGTGGCACCATCTTGGCTGCATAGTTGTCACATAGATGCTTAGGTGGACTAAAAGTCCTGAGTTTTTATTTTGTATTGCCTATCAACCAAGGGCGTAGGTTTGGTCTCAGCTTTAGGGGGGACACTTTTACTGAGAACACTGTAATTCGTTCTTGTTTTCGTTTAGTTTAAACAATAGCCTCTTGCGTTTATATTACTCTACCCGCGTGGAGAGAAATGTGTGCAGACGACAATAATTATGTAGTACCCACTGTTTGACCACTAGATGGCAATGTTGTTTCTCAGATAACAGAAGCTAAGCATAGCTTAGATTTGCCCAGATTATATAGTCTGTTATTTATGTAACTGTGGATGGAATTAACCATAGTTTAGGAATAAATATGTCTATGAATTTATGAGACACTAAATTATATTTGTGTTTATTTATTAATTCCTAGCTGTAATTGGAATTATTTTGTTGCAGATACCAGTGCCTTCATGGCGATTCCCTTTGTTATTTCAAACTGTTGGCAATACAGAATATCACAATACAGAAGTGAATCTACTTCATCTCGTTATATTGTATCCTGACTGATAAACCATTCTGTATACTGTCCCTAAATAGCTAGTACAACTGTATAATCTCAAAAATGCACTCTCAAATCAATACATAAATACCCAAGACTGTGTAATGCTGAACAAACAACATTTTATTAACATAAATTATTATTAGCAAAAAGTACTGTCACTGTCACTTTCAGATCTTGTGGACATTTGCCCTCCAGTACCTCAAACATATACACTATAACCTCGGAGCCCTGATGGTGTTTCCTCCGCCTGCTCTACATTGGTAGTGGTTTGATGCTGTGTTTCCTGCATACAAAATGGTTCATTCATTTTGTAACCTATCCTATGGCTAGCAAGTTTAACCCTCCTACCATATTGTACACGATAGTTGTTTGGATTTTATTAATAATTTTTTATTTTTTTTAAACATATTTGAATGACCAACAGTGTTAACTTATTTACATATTTACACGTTTTTCATGTCTAAATGCAATGACAGTTCTTCATTAAACTGTGAATTTAGTGGTCTCCCTTTTATTTATCTGCATTGTATCGGCTACTACACTCACCAATACATTACAGAATATAGAAACGAAATTGCTCAGATCCACTTTATTGTGACTGTAAGATTCTAGCTTAACATTCAGTGATTTGGTAAGGAAACGTTAGCATCATGATAGAGCAACTTATGCCACTATCCGTGCTGCACACCCCTAATCAATGCTTCTAACCTTGGTTGAAAGATTACAAAAGCTAGGTTTAGCTGTAACAATATCCTGGGTGGTAACATATACTATCACTAGTTAATACTATTTTCCACGGTACAATCTAAATTTGAAGGTCTGGGGCCGTATTCACAAAGCATTTTATCTTACCGCTAGGAGTGCTCCTAACTCGCACTAAAACATTTTACGTAGGAGTTTTTTCTTAAAAGTTATTCACAAAGCCGCTGAGACCTACTCATACTAAGGATAAATCACTAAGAGTGAACTAAGAGTGACGCGCCGTTGCTATGGATTACGTCGATTCTCGTGCACGAGTTTGGAAGCGGTCAGTGCGGTGATTGGTTGTTCAGAGCGGTCAGTGCGGTGATTGGTTGTTCAGAGCGGTCTCTGTGGAAACGAACCCACTGAATCACCGAAGAACAAGGAAATAGCCTCGGCCAGACATTCCTATCAAATGGACAGTGAATACACGCATGATAGTTTGTGCAGACCACGATAATGACGTTGTAGCCTATATGCACGTTAAAGAGAGAGATAAACAATAAAAATACGTAAATTGCATTAATTCAAGGAGGCAATTAAAAGCACCCTGCAAACTATTATTCAATGAGCATATCTCCACTATTCAACACTTTTAATAACAGCCCATACCGGTTGTGGAGAATGGCGCATGCAGTGATCACTGTGATCACATCCTCTCTCCACAAGATTTCGTGTATTTTTGTGTGCCCTAACATATATGGAGGAAAACAGTAAACAATAATAAATATGGATTCAACAAATAAAAGGCGACAAAGAGCTAATACGATGTTTTTTACGCATAGGACTAAGCGTAATCCGCGTAATCACTTACATGTTATACTTTAACTGTGCTCCCGGTTGTGGACTGAGAGGTGTCAAGACGTCTTGCAGGGACAGCCACTGTCACCCAGCAAGACACCCAACTGGTACCTCACGCCTCAGACCGCTCCCCATTAAAATATGCGGATCACGGGTAGACCCTGCAGGCCACTTCGCAACATCAAGAATGTTAAAAGTTGCATCAAAAACAATCTGCGTGTTGGTGGAATGTACTTTCTTTCTATATTGACGAACACGTCCTCATCTTTTGATGGCGCAATTATTTGTATACGTGCGTCCCGTCACCGACCACACCGGCATACCTGCATGCCATGAAGTTGGCTTTGATCCTCCTGTGTAGTTGTTGATTGTCCAAAGGAAACCGGATAAACTGTTGGATGATATTAATGGTATTATTTCAGCCTTAACCAACTTTGAACTGCTCTGTCAGCTCTTCTAGCCTGTATGTAAATATATGATCATTATGGAATCGTGTGTGTGTGTTTGTGTGTGTGTGTGTGTGTATGTATATATAGGCCTATATATATATATATATATATATATATATATATATATATATATATATATATATATATATATATATATATATATATGTGTGTGTGTGTGTGTGTGTGTGTATGTATTTTTTATTCTATTTTTATTATTTTATTATTATTGTGTTGTGTTGGTGTTATGGACCTTTCATGAGATGTGTCCTTAATAAAGTTTGAATTTAATTGAATTGATATGTGGTCTACAGTGTGTTCATGGTTCGGTTTATGGCTGACTGATGGTTGCGATATTCCTAAATCGTCGGCATTGCAAAGTTGCATTTTCCCTGTTGCTAAATATCGTGTTGCCAAACATTTTATTTACAAATCGAGTTATTCCTGTTAGTCGGGGATGTTATTGCATCCCGCACTAATTGCATAAAAAGTTTTATACCCTCACGATTTAGCCTATATCTCTTGATCAATTCAGTCTTCCATTGTCTCCAAAACATTTCGTCTCGCAGTCATTTTCCGATTCTTTGTGAATAGGTCTTAGTGAGTTAGGAGTCCTCTCGAGGACTTTTAGGCTCTCCTAGACTTAGGTGCTACTTTTAGGCCTAAGATCCTTTGTGAATTGCAATGCTCTTAGTGAAAAACATTAGGAGTCCTAATTTTAAGACTGACACGCCCATTATTTTTTAGGAGTTTCTCCTAAATTCGCCAGTTAAGAGCTACTTTTAGCGCTAAGATCCTTTGTGAATACGGCCCCTGATCACTAACGTTACCACTGCTAGTTTGTGTATGCTCTCTCTCTCTCTCCCTCTCTCACACGCTCTCTCTCTCGCTCTCGCTCACACTCACACACACACACACCCCTCTTTTTCTCTTGCTCATTCACTCACACACACAAATGCCCAGTCACTTGCTCTCTGTCTCTCACACACTAACACATATACACCCCCATCTCTCTCACTATGTTTAAGCAATATGTTTTCTATTTTTGTTATATAAATGTTTTTGGTAATCTTGTCTCACACTCTTCTGTAGCTTGTGTAAACTTAAACAAAGAAGTTGGATGAACTTTTTCAAGGCCACCGAGTCAACTTATTTAATATGTTAATTAACAAACATAATGAAGTCAACACAAATACAAAGCTTAGTCAAGACAACTTGAAAATGCACATTAGCCCCACTATATAATATTGTTGAGCTGATGTAGATTGGAGTTGACTCCACAAGATCATTAGTTCATATGATGCATAATTAGAAGTTGGATCTACTAAATTGAATGTTGTGTTTACTAACAAACCTTAGTTGACTGAACATGTCCTTAGTAATGTGGACTTGCAACATTAAGTTGAGTGAACTGAATTGCCCACTGGCGTAGGTTTAGGGGGGGACGCACGG
>JAOPHQ010000103.1:0-50000 GCA_030340625.1 Merluccius polli | reverse complement strand
CCTGGGTAAAGGGACATTAGCGCCCCCTATCGCAATTTCCCACAGTGGCGCCGTGTCAATGTAATCCCCGACAGAAAATGTTTTCCCTGGCCGCGGGAGCGCGCATTCATTCAGCGTAGGCGGAGTGCGCTTGCTTTCACCCAAGTGAAGTACTGTGGTCAAGCCATAGAAATAAACACTAGAAGTCGCGTTGAGCCTCTTGGAATGCGTCGATGCGGCCGCCATCTTGGTACAGTGGATCAGTGAATCATTTGACTACGCCTGCGAGTGAAAGATGCCAGACTTTTGCGCCGCATATAATATATATATATATATATATATATATATATATATATATATATATATATATATATATATATATATATATATATATATAATATACCATTTCATGAATCTTTATACCTGAACAAATGTTGAATATATGTATGTCTACTAAATGTTGAATCTTTATACCTGAACAAATGTTGAATATATGTATGTCTACTAAATGTTAAAAAAACAAATAAATAAATAACAGCATGAACATAAATGTGGAAAGTATTTTCCTTGCCTGGAAAATGTATTGTGTAATTCATTGTCTCTACAAAGCTGTACAAGATGCCTGTGTCTATGGACTAGTCCTTCATTTTATTTATTTATTTATTTTTAAAGCAGGTAAAAAGATGTTACTCTTGTACCATATTAAGATATAGTATTATTTGCCTGAAAATAATTGTGCACAGTAAATTGTCTGGAGTTCTCTACAAATGCCTTTTACGTATAGTGTGCTACCCCTGAGATTACTTGCAGGTAAGTAAACGGGTAATCAGGGCGGCCGTATCGACGCATTTCAAAAGGCTCAACGCGACTTCTAGTGTTTATTTCTATGCATGTCAGGCGCACTTTATCTGCCACAACTTAGGAAATTAATGGAAAAGGTTGTTTTACAACATTGTTAAGGCTTGACTAGGACTTTGAATGGTAACGCTGCGGGCGTTTGTTTGATTGCCAGCATCTTTAAATTGACATTGTTGACATTGCTGGCCTATTTTGTAATGGAATATAATTATGTCCATTGGATTTTGAACGTAAAAACAGGTTATGTTAACAAAAACGTCTTATATTATTTTATTTTGACATTCTTAACGAAGCAAGAAAATGAAATCGCCGATTATAGGTATTTTAATCATGTATGAATAGCCTATGGCCTTGTCCTCGATTGACGTTCGAAGCTGCGTTCCCCTGTACCAAGATGGCGGCTTTGTTTACGCATTCGTTCTAATGACCGTGGTAGTCAACGCGACTTCTAGTGTTTATTTCTATGTGGTCAAGCCAGCCGCTCCAACATTTTCCAGTGCGCCCGTATTGCCGACTTTATGGCAAATACTTTGAGGCGCTAGTTTACTGCAGCGTGTGGAAACTTCCGGTTTTCTAAATAAAACGTGGGTATTAAATGTATTAAACGTTTATTTAAAAAATATGAAGAGTGTTAAGATTTGATTTTTAAAAAAGAAAGTAAGAGTTGTGTCTCATAAAACAAGTATGATCCTGCACTAATTTTGAGCCAATAGGTCACATTACCTGGAAGTTATTGAGCTTTAATGCTCATATTTACATTATGAAATGTATTAAAAATTCATATAAAATATAAGGGGAAGTAAAATGATATAAAAAGAGGTGTGTCTCATACAGCAGGTGTAGATCTACTGTCCTACACTCATTTTGAGCCAATAGGTCACATTACCTGGAAGTTATTGAGCTTCAATGCTCATATTTACATTATGAAATGTATTAAAAATTCATAAAAAATATGAGAAGTGTTAAAATCCTATAAAAAGAGGTGTGTCTCATACAGCAGGTGTGGATCTACTGTGCTACACTCATTTTGAGCCAATAGGTCACATGACCTGGAAGCTATTGAGCTTTAATGCTCATATTTACATTATGAAATGTATTAAAAATTCATATAAAATATGAGAAGTGTTGAAATGCTATAAAAATAGGTGTGTCTCATACAGCAGGTGTACATCTACTGTCCTACACTCATTTTGAGCCAATAGGTCACATGACCTGGAAGTTATTGAGCTTTAATGCTCATACTCATTATACTCATTACTTTTGTGAGTGTAGGGTTGTTTTAGACACTGCAATTTTAACACAACTTGTTTTTCATATTATGGCGTGAAATTATGTCGTTATTCTGTTAGCATGAAGATATGTAAATATACCTTAGCGATATGGCAAGCTTTCATACGGCGCCAGAACATCTCTAACACCGCCATATATCGTTACCCAGTGCTGGACAATATGTTAATCAATGTGTTATTGATACAATTGTAATAATTCCTCTAAAGAGACTGCGGTCGTCCATGTTTTCTGTTTACATTCCACTTGAATTACCTGGAACGCTTTGAAGTAGGAGGTAGTAGACTTCAGGTAGGATAAGTCCCACATCCCATTGCCGTCGAACGCAGCATTAGGCCTAAAAGTAGCACCTAAGTCTAGGAGAGCTTAAAAGTCCTCGAGAGGACTCCTAACTCACTAAGACCTATTCACAAAGAATCGGAAAATGACTGCGAGACGAAATGTTTTGGAGACAATGGAAGACTGAATTGATCAAGAGATATAGGCTAAATCGTGAGGGTATAAAACTTGTTGTGGAATTAGTGCGGGATGCAATAACATCCCCGACTAACAGGAATAACTCGATTAGGAAATAAAATGTTTGGCAACACGATATTTAGCAACAGGGAAAATGCAACTTTGCAATGCCGACGATTTAGGAATATCGCAACCATCAGTCAGCCATAAACCGAACCATCAACGCGCTCTGTAGACCACATATCAATTCAATTAAATTCAAACTTTATTAAGGACACATCTCATGAAAGGTCCATAACACCAACACAACACAATAATAATAAAATAATAAAAATAGAATAGAAAATACATACAGACACACACACACACACACACACACACACACACACACATATATATATATATATATATATATATATATATATATATATATATATATATATATATATATATATATATATATATATATATATATATATATATGTGTGTGTGTGTGTAGCCTACATACATATATGTAAATATACACACACACACGACACACACACGATTCCACAATGATCATGTATTTACATACAGGCTAGAAGAGCTGACAGAGCTCAGTTCAAAGTTGGTTAAGGCTGAAATAATACCATTAATATCATCCAACAGTTTATCCGGTTTCCTTTGGACAATCAACAACTACACAGGAGGATCAAAGCCAACTTCATGGCAATTGCAGGTATGGCCGGTGTGGTCGGTGCTGTTGACGGGACGCACATACAAATAATTGCGCCATCAAAAGATGAGGACGTGTTCGTCAATAGAAAGAAAGTACATTCCATCAACACGCAGATTGTTTTTGATGCAACTTTTAACATTCTTGATGTTGTTGCGAAGTGGCCTGCAGGGTCTACCCGTGATCCGCATATTTTAATGGGGAGCGGTCTGAGGCGTGAGGTACCAGTTGGGTGTCTTGCTGGGTGACAGTGGCTGTCCCTGCAAGACGTCTTGACACCTCTCAGTCCACAACCGGGAGCACAGTTAAAGTATAACATGCAAGTGATTACGCAGATTACGATTAGTCCTATGCGTAAAAAACATCGTATTAGCTCTTTGTCGCCTTTTATTTGTTGAATCCATATTTATTATTGTTTGCTGTGTTCCTCCATATATGTTAGGGGGGCACACAAAAATACACGAAATCTTGTGGAGAGAGGATGTGATCACAGTGATCACTGTATGCGCCATTCTCCACAACCGGTATGGGCTTTTATTAAAAGTGTTGAATAGTGGAGATATGCTCATTGAATAATAGTTTGCAGGGTGCTTTTAATTGCCTCCTTGAATTAATGCAATTTACGTATTTTTATTGTTTTTATTGTTTATCTCTCTCTCTTTAACGTGCATATAGGCTACAACGTCATTATCGTGGTCTGCACAAACTTGTCATCATGCGTGTATTCTGCTAACTGCACTGTCCATAACTATTTGATAGGGATGTCTAGCCGAGGCTACTTCCTTGTTCTTCGGTGATTCAGTGGGCTCGTTTCCACAGAGACCGCCTGCTCTGAACAACCAATCACCGCACTGACCGCTCTGAACAACCAATCACCGCACTGACCGCTTCCAAACTCGTGCACGAGAATCGACGTAATCCATAGCAACGGCGCGTCACTCTTAGTTCACTCTTAGTGATTTATCCTTAGTATGAGGAGGTCTCAGCGGCTTTGTGAATAACTTTTAAGAAAAAACTCCTACGTAAAATGTTTTAGCGCGAGTTAGGAGCACTCCTAGCGGTAAGATAAAATGCTTTGTGAATACGGCCCCTGATCACTAACGTTACCACTGCTAGTTTGTGTATGCTCTCTCTCTCTCTCTCTCCCTCTCTCACACGCTCTCTCTCTCGCTCTCGCTCACACACACTCACACACACACCCCTCTTTTTCTCTTGCTCATTCACTCACACACACAAATGCCCAGTCACTTGCTCTCTGTCTCTCACACACTAACACATATACACCCCCATCTCTCTCACTATGTTTAAGCAATGTTTTCTATTTTTGTTATATAAATAAATAAATGTTTTTGGTAATCTTGTCTCACACTCTTCTGTAGCATGTGTAAACTTAAACAAAGAAGTTGGATGAACTTTTTCAAGGCCACCGAGTCAACTTATTTAATATGTTAATTAACAAACATAATGAAGTCAACACAAATACAAAGCTTAGTCAAGACAACTTGAAAATGCACATTAGCCCCACTATATAATATTGTTGAGCTGATGTAGATTGGAGTTGACTCCACAAGATCATTAGTTCATATGATGCATAATTAGAAGTTGGATCTATAAATTGAATGTTGTGTTTACTAACAAACCTTAGTTGACTGAACATGTCCTTAGTAATGTGGACTTGCAACATTAAAGGTGCGCTAAGCAACTCGGTTATTCCTCCGCTGTTTCTGGGTTTTCGCCGGAATTGGGCTCGCATTTCTCACTATAGAGCTCCCCCTGCAGCTTCGGAATAGGCCTACAACACTGTCGTAAAAACTCATTGACAACGCCCCCCACCCCCCACTTCGATAAATAAATAGTAATACACAACGAGAACCCGGATTCGGACCGCAAACAAACATGTGTGGTAGCAAGTCACTGCTAGGATAAACCCTCACTAGCTAGCAAGCTAGCCATGAAGCAACCAAGCTAAACACATACAGGGCTCACAATAAAACGGTCGAGCAAAACACATTGTTCAACAGACTCTCAAACCACATTACAAAAACGAAGTTCACCCAAGGGTAGGCTACTTACAATTTCAGCAGCAAGACAGCCAAGTCGGCGTCCGTTTTGCATTCTTCCAAGTCTCTCAGTTGACGCCATTCCGCATAAGCTCGCCCTATGTTCACTCGTGTCTGGTTTCTTTATCATAATCCTTTCTCTTATTCTTCGATTCCTCCGACCTTCCCCTCATGGGTCTTGATGGATCCATTGTGGATTTGTCGATTGATCCAGAATTGCCTTGCAACGGACTCTTTATATTCAGCCGGACCCATGTTTGGCACCCCCGCCCAGGTCTACCGTAAAGCAGTGAAACTACAATCTGACTACATTTTCGAGGCGCGATTGGATACTTCCGCTGCGTCACATCCGTAAGTGGCCGGGACGGCCACATGAAGTTGCATGTTCTGTTTTTCCGCGGGACCCAACAGGGGGAGATGAAACACCCACCAAACAACCCAGAAAGTGTTGTAGAACGATCAGAACGACTCTCAACCTGCATGGTTAAGGTTATTTTTGATAAACGAGTTGCATAGTGCTTCTTTAAGTTGAGTGAACTGAATTGCCCACTGCCGGTGGGCAATTCAGTTCACTCAACGTCCCCCCCCTAAACCTACGCCAGTGGGCCACTGGCGTAGGTTTAGGGGGGGACGTACGGGACTAGTCCCCATTCAATATTTTAAGATGACAAAATTGTCCCCCCCCAATATTTCCGCGAACTCATTTTTGCGTTCCGACGTGCTGGCAGACGCGCGGGTGTCGACGATAACAGTAAGTTACCGGGGCTGTCTGCCAATACATACCCCACAAAAGGCCAGAGTAAAACATTTTAATATTCCCTTTGATCTTCAACATGTACATGTTTGCCCCTTTTTGTAGCAGAGTGTAAGTAGTGCTAGACAAAATAACTTGTGTGAAAGAGTGAATGAACAAAAGAAAAGAGATCGTGGCAAGATAGTCACATAATTGCCTCTTTGTGCCAACTTCATACCTGATTTCCAAACAACTTGAAATTCCAAGGCAACCAGGTTACACCCAATTTTAAGTTGAGTCAACAAATATTTTTTTACAGTGCAGGACCGCCTCTGCATAACCACACCACATCATCCAAATAAACAGCCACCCCTTCAAACCAGTGGCGCCGGAATGATTTTAGTGGTGGTGGGGGGGGGGGGGGGGGGGGGGGGGGGGGGGCAAATGCGCGTTCATGTGTCGAACAGCGCGTGACACCTCATCAGCCTATGATAAATCAATCAGTCCGTTTCCCGGGTCCGTTTCGCGCGCCTAATTAATAGCCTACATGTGCACCTGACCTGTGGGCACTCCAGGCAGCAGTTATAGTTATTAGTTTGTCTCTATGGGGAACTCCTCCTGCACTGTAAAAACAATATTTGTTGAAGCCTCCCGTGGCTTCACTGCTTTTACTTTCCTTCTTCTTTTTTTTTACCTCGTCTTATTTTGTGTTGAGTGAAAATTCTTGTGGTCTTTTACCTGTGAAAGACGCTTTGCAAGTAAACTGTTGTTTAAAAAAATATAATGTAACCTTTACTTTATTTAACTTGTATTTGTGACTGAAAAGTTAGTATGCAAAATGTATAAAATACATTTTTGTGCAATGTTATTAAGAATATGGCTTGCATTGTGTTCAGTGAAGCAAGCATAAATAAGTCACAATAAAAGTTAATAAGTTGTGGCTCAAGAATGTTATCAACTGTATGTCTTGCTAAGTCATAATTGTATAATGACATACATCCATCTGTCAGCTTTTATAAACTGCAGATAGTGATCCGACAACCGTCCCTGGGTTTCTGCTTCATCTGCTGTGTGTGTGTGTGTGTGTGTGTGTGTGTGTCTGCATGGCTGAGTTGAACTCATCACTTGTACTTTCAGTACTTGAGTAGTACATTTTAAAATACTTCTACTTGCAATACTTGAATACAAAACATTTTGAATACTTTAGTACTTCCACTGAAGTATGGTTTTTAAAGAACACTTCTACTTCTACGTCACTTTTTTGATATAGTACTTCTACTCAAGTCTTGGTCTCCAGTACTTTATACATCTCTGTATGTATTACACCAGAACATAATAGTAGTCAGTAATTGCAGACCATGCTCCAAGGAAAATCAATGAAAGAGGGAGATCATTTTAAATCTGAAAACATGGTAAAATGCACCAGAATGCGGGAAATTGCAACTACTTCTTTCAAATTTTTCTGGGGGAGGACCCCCAGACACCCCGTCTAAATATGTCCCCCCCCCATTCTCAAAACGCTGATTACGCCCTTCTGACTCAAACCAGGTGAGGTGAATCATATCCCCAACCCCAAAGGCGAAGAGTCCAGTCCATAAATACAGGGACCAGCGATCTGCTGCTCCAGTCTCTCCTCTCAGTCCTCCTCCTCTCGTCTCCTCTCAGCGTGTGTTGGAAGCATGAGTCTTCAGTTCGGCTCTGTGTTGCTACTGCTCTGCTGTCTGGGTCTGGTTTTGGTCCAGACCCAGCAGACCTCAGGACCGGGCGGAGGTTCGGACCCTCCCATTAAGTTCACCGGCACTGCGGGGGACACGTGCGTCATGCTGTTGATGAGCCGGGGCGACGCCACCATGCTGCAGGTGTCCTGCCGCGGCGAGGGCCGCCCGTACCCGTGTGAGTACGCCTGCCGTTTCAGAAACTACCCACTGATGTGATGAGGGGCTTCATGAAGCTGCAGCCCGCCTGCCAGGCGCCGAACTTCATCAAGCCTGAGATGTGCAGGCGGGTGCCAGACGCCCAGATGTTCCAGACGGTCTCGCCGTACAGCCAGCAGAGACCAGAGTCCACTCGGACCAGCGTAGTCCAGGGCAGACCGGTGGAGTCCGCCGGAACCACCGGCGTCCGCAAGTGGCGGATCTAGACTTTTTTACTTGGGGTGGCCAGGGGGTGGCCCAAGGTATTTCAGGGGGGGCCAGTATCAATGCTGCGCGATTGTTGACGGGGGGGGGGGGCTGCGCGAGTGGGGGGGGGGCGATTGTTGACGGGGGGGGGGGGCTGCGCGAGTGTTAACCGGGTTGCTGCGCGATTGTTGGGGGGGGGGGGGGGGGGCTGCGCGAGTGTTAACGGGGGTGCTGCGCGATTGTTGACGGGGGGGGGGGGGGCTGCGCGAGTGTTAACGGTGTGCTGCGCGATTGTTGGGGGGGGGGGGGGGGCTGCGCGAGTGTTAACGGTGTGCTGCGCGATTGTTGGGGGGGGGGGGGCTGCGCGAGTGTTAACGGGGTGCTGCGCGATTGTTGACGGGGGGGGGGGGGGGGGGGGTGGCACCTGGGGTGGCCCAATCGAATTTCAGGGGTGGCCCGTGCCACCCCAGGTGCCACCCCTCTGGCTTCGCCAGTGTTTGGGTCAAATGTGCTGTATAAATAAAAATGACTTGACTTGACATAAATGTCTGTCTTTCTTCAAAATGCTATGCCTCCCCAAAGTGGTTCATTCATAAAACATGACAGAAATGAGCTTTTTAAAGGCCACTGGCAAAATCATTATTACTGTGAACCATCCAAGCAAGTACAGAAATGGTTTGCCATTTAACACTTTGAAATGAGTAGGTTTATGGTAGGTGTGCGCGCGCGCGTACGGGCACACCTGGAACAAAGTGTCCTGCATTTGGGATTGAGAAAGTTGGCAACCCTAAAAACAGACGACGCCTGACATCGCCGCGTTGCCTGTTTTGTTTCCGCTATAATAATATTCTGAATGGAAAGTTTACTTTTAAAACGTTTCCAAATGGTTCCATTGACAAGACCAAAGTGATCTGTGGGTTTTGTCTTTGTGAACTGAGCTATCGCAGCACGCCCAGTCTGAAATACCACCTGATGACTGGAAGCGCACAGCTGATGCCAATTCTCCGCCCCCTCGTCTGAGCCCGGCGACAACTTGCACAAAGCGAGTCGATCCACTTTTCCATGTTGATAAGAGCATTAAAATGAGAACAAATAATGGGACAAAAAGAAATCAAGGGACATTTAGAATAGATAAAAATGTGCGATTAATTGCGAGTTAACTACACTGTAAAAATGTTTTCGAGCTGTACTTCATCCAATTTATAATTGTCCTTCCATGCAGTTTAATATTATTTGTTTTATTTTTCCAATTAATAATTTTTCATTTATTAAATTGTTTAAAATAAATATTTTTACATTCAATTTCGCAAAGAGCTCAAACCAAGAGATTTCTGTTTTGACAAATGCATAATTTTAGGATTACGCATAGGTTCGCCGCACATGCGCATTCGCACATAAAACTAAACTAAACGGATTATATTCTGGTAAGTGAAAACAACAATGATCATATGCTGCTGTTTTTAATGCTGTTATTTCTGTTTGTCACTGGCTATTTCTCTGGTAGGTGCTAACTAAATGTAGCTTGCTAGCTAGCCTAGTGTAGCTAACGTGACCTCGACGTTAATTAAAAGGGAATATAAGTGAAACTCATTTAATATGTGGTTTATTTGACAGTGGTATGCAGTTTTATTGCAGTGTATTTCTAAATACTCGTAGGACGTTTGTAAATCGGCACATATTTGCACACAAATGTATGTATTATCGCGTGATCACTAATCAGCGGCTGGGTGAATGTTCTAGCACTTGCACTGTGATATGCGCGACCCGAGTACGCGTCCAGACTAATGCGTAGTATTCTTGGCGTTGGCTTCATTTTGTAATTCCCTTTATTAATTTTATTAATTTCCTAATTAAGAATATTCAAAGAAATGGAAAATAAATGGCATGAAAAGATATTTGATTTCTCTAGTAATCGCCGATTTTTGTGTCAGGCAGCCTCTGTTTCTATTAATGGTTACGGTGTTCCCTTTTTGAGTTATTATATGCGTGTACTCCTCATAGACCTCCACAAGTATGGCAAGCCGAGTGTGCCACAATTCGACTTCAATGAAACGCGTTCTGAAACACCAGCACGCGTTCCGGTTTTCCGCGTTTCATTGAAGTCGAATTGTGGCACACTCGGCTTGCCATACTATGGCAAGCCGCTGGAAAATATCCCGCTCGGTCCCTTTCGGACATTTGATCCATGATTCGACATTCACGGTTATGGGCTGGTTACATATCTCGTGAACGCGCGTAATCCAGGATAACGTTAGCCTGGCTTGAACTAACCTGAGCAAGGCGCGGCTGAACTGCGTTGATGGAACGGCTTTAGCCTCAAGTGGAAGTTGGCGCTACTTCTAACCAGGCTTAATCAACTAATCGCCGCTTTCGTTAGCGACTTTGATGGAATACCCCTCTAGTTTGATAGTTTGATGTGAATTTCCTTTCACGTGAGTAACGTCAATACTGAACTCCATTGGAAAAAACCGTCAAATTAACGCAACGATGATTGTGATGGATCGCCTGGTAACTGGTCATTTAAGTTACACACACCTCCAGCATTTCAGAGCAGATGATACTGCTTATTGTTTCATGACTTTAAACATAATTTCATATACTTATTCATATGTTAATTCTTGTGGGTAGTTAATTATATTTTATTATATATTTATTTAGCAAGTGTGTGTGTGTGTGTGTGTGTGTGTGTGTGTGTGTGTGTGTGTCAGTCATCATGGTCATTTAAGTATTTTTTTTTTACTGAAATAAGTCCACATTTGCCTACAAAATAGGTGCCGAATTATAACAACAAAATGATATTTTTTTTTATAAATATCATCCATGTTGCTTGTCCCTAAGACTAGTCAAACAAGACCTGTTTTAAATTGTGTACTTTTATAAGGGAGTTCAGCATGAACCAGGCGGTTCAGTTTCTTTTCCAGGCTGTTCAGTTGCTTTTTAGCGCCTAGAGCAGAGAATAGGCTACTGTTTTTTTTATTTTCATGATTTTGAAACCTAATTTTACACAGACATTAATTAAAATAAACAGAGTTAAAGTCAGACAGGTGCCCAGGTAAAGCCTATGTATGAGAAACATTGCTAACGTTACCAGAGGGTTGTACTACGAACATAGATTAAACAGATAGTTAGGTAACTTCAGCCTTAACACACACACACACACGTCTCCATACGGGTGTCCACACAGGTCTCCAACAGTACATTGTTTGCATTAAAGTTAAATCATAATATGTCATTGATTTGAATATTTAAATTGGTTATGTTTACAAAGAATGAGATAATCAAACTGTCTCCCTCTCTTCCTCACTCACTCTAGCTAGGATATCATCGCATTCCTCTATCATCGGTGGAAAGATCTCTTCAGCCACGACCTTATCATCGCTGCTGTTAAGGTAGGACAGAGATAGAAGCAGAGAGACAGACAAACGCCCTAGAACAGTTGTTTGGAGACTCTCACTTGATTTCAGACATACTTGAAAGACTCGCTGACAAAGTCTATTCGTACAGATCCTATCCTAGTGATGCAGACTTGAGTGAAGTGGCACAGGCGCTCACACAGACACACCCCTGTCTGAAAGAACCAGGGTCCTTCAACCACAGTTACGGATGGAAACAGAGGCTCAAGACGAAGATGTATAACTATCGCACATACCTAAAATCACACAGTTCATCATCTGACGAGCTGACTGTGAATTCTGTCAAAAGAAAATCCCCCACCGACGCCCACCCAGCAAAGAACATAAAAAAACCCAGGAGAGCCGAGTCTAACCATTACCCATCTCTACCTCATGGCGAGACCCCTGAGTCCATGGAGCAAGAGAGAATAGCCCTTTTGACTGAAGTAAAGAAAAGGAACAATGGCAAAACAATAAGAGAGAAGATGGCTCAGACGTTCGCATTTCGGAGGCAAGAAATTGTCAACAAGAAAGCATCTTTGGAGGATATTATTGAGAGATGGCCAGCACTCTTCGAAGTCCAAGAGGTACACTAGCTTTATTCATAACATGGATCAAAATGTAATCAAATGAATGTAAAGCTAAATCACATGCTTTTGCCTGAGGCACATGTCATTTATCCATCTCTCTCTATACTGTATATATGTATGTTCCCTAGATAAATGCAGAGTTCCACAGAGTAACCACAATACCCCTTGAAGCAAGGTTCATGGAGAAACTTGACGAGAAGTGCTTCGAACTGATTCAGGTTGTCAGAAAGAAGGGTGGAGCAACTCGGGAGAAGACAAAGCTCCTGCCAGTTGTAGAAAAGGTATGTACAGATGTTTTGTCAACTCACACTGATTGAATGGATGGACTGAACAAGTATTATTAATCATTGTCACTGTCTTCATGCAGGATACTGATATCGGTACAAGGAGGGAGATCGCTCTCAAATGTCTCATCATCAACATGAGAGAATCAGTGGATGATCTGGTCCAAGAATTCCTGGTAAGGCAAGATTACTGTACAGGTGTTGTAATGCTAGCTAAGACTGTCCACTTGATATGAGTGTTAACGAATGCACTGTATATTCAACAATCAGGGTACATTCTATTCAAACTCAAATCTGAAACATTAGTCAGGAGAAACTCAGTGATCCATCCACATCTACTGCATAATCTTCCGGGGTTCCCAATCAGATATTTCAGTTTTTAATATTTAATTTTTCACAAATTTGTAAATATGAACCCTTGTGTTGTCCTCCCAGATCAAAATTCCTCCTGCTGTGCTCTCTCCTTCCTTCTTCCCTTCCTCTTTTCCAACCCTCTTTTCATCCTCCTCTACTCCCTTATTTTTTTTCTCCTTCTTCCCTTCCTTCCTAGTTTTCTCCCTTCCTTCCTCCTTTCCTTCTCTCCTACTTTTTTCTTCCTACCTCCATTCCTTCCTACCTTTCCTTCTTCTCTTCCTTTCTTCCTTCCTTCTTTCCTCCCTTCCCTCCTTCCTTGACCCGAAGACGGCACAAGGGTTAAAAAAAAAAGTTTGCTTTGTCATGATGGGATATTGTTTAGATTAGATGATAAAAAAAATGAATTAATTGAATCCATTTAAAATTAAGTCTATATGGGGGGGGGGGGGGTGTGAAGGTGTCTGAATACTTTACGAATGCACTGTATGTTCTTTACTGTTCGTTCTGTTCTCTTCCAGGTGTCGGAGAAGGAAGAGGCTGAACACATTCTTCAGGGGGCAACCATGGCAATCTACATCATCAGAGATGCACAAGCTGCACCCAAAGACATTGGCATTATACTTGAGGGACAAGAGGTTGTGAACGAGTTGCCGTCTGTCGCAAATGCTGTCGCCATTCTCATGGGGCTCCTTTATGTTCTCAATATGGAATATCCAAAGACATTGAAACAGACTTTTGAATATATCCAGAAAGTCCTCATGGAGCTGGACCCGAAAGGCATGACCACCAAGGTCAAGAAGCTCTATGACCAGCTATACAGTACAGCTTAGTTGCATCGTAACAGTAGCAAGTAAAGTAGCATTATTCAGTAATAGTGTTTGCTTTTGCAGCTGACTAGCTGGCATACATATGTGGTGTGACTAATTTGAGAGCTGACTGACTGACTTGAGACTTGACTGACTGACTGACTTGAGACTTGACTGACTGACTGACTTGAGACTTGACTGACTGACTGACTTGAGACTTGACTGACGACTGACTAACTTGAGACTTGACTGACTGACTAACTTGAGACTTGACTGACTGACTTGACTGACGGATTTTACATTTCAGCCAGGTTTGGCATCTCACCGTTAATGTCTTGGGATTGTACACTGTTTGGTTAAATCAGGAGGATTTTACACTTCAGCCAGGTTTGGCATCCCACCGTTGATGTCTTGCAATTGTACACTGTTTGGTTAAATCAGGAGGATTTTACACTTCAGCCAGGTTTGGCATCCCACCGTTGATGTCTTGCAAATGTACACTGTGGTTAAATCAGGACGATTTTACATTTCAGCCAGATTTGGCATCCCAACGTTAGTAACTTGGAACACTGTTAATTTAAATCAGGGTTTTGACTGTTTTTGAATTCCATTTCTCAAGTGTTAAATTACAACCATGCAGATACCCTGTAAAATGTAATGTTTTATAATTTTAATAAGTTAGTTAATTGATATCAATGTGTCATCAGAATTATTGATGTATATATTTTTTATTAACAAATAATTTCTATTTAGTTTTATATTTTAAATGATAAATATTTGTTTCATAAAATATATATATTTTTGATTGGATAAAGCAAATAATTTCTATTTGGTTGTATTTCTGAAATAATAAATATTTGTTTGATAAAATATATATCTCTTTGATTGGATAAAACAAATAATTTCTATTTAGTTGTATTTATTAAATGATAAACAATTGTTTGATAAAATCTATATATTTTTGTTTAGATAAAACATTAAATTTAAATTAATTGGCTTCCTTTTAACAAGAAAATATGATTTTGGCCAAGTCTTAAAATATAGTTTCCATGGACATAGAAAATACAGTTTGAGACAAGTTTTATTTTTTCATTGGCTCAACTTATACCATATAGATGTGAACTGTTACCCTAAAAATTTTTTAATTGGTTGAACTAAAAACTTTTTTCAGTGTATGACATGAATGCAGCACTAATATATGAATGCAGCACTAATATATATATATTATATATCTATCTATCTATCTATCTATCTATCTATCTATCTATATATATATATGTCTATTACATATGGAGTAATGTAACGAAAGTAATTTCCCCCTGGGATTATTAAAGTATTTCTGATTCCTCGTTGATGGGACATGTTGCTGTGTGTCGCTGAATGTGTGCATTGCTGACTGAAAGACATCGTCTGCCTCCAGTTATCTGTTCACTACAGTGTGTTGGATTCATGTTAATGTGTATTTAAAGACATTTCAATTTGTGGAAAAAAATTGCGGGGGGAATATAAAAAAAAAGTCTAATCAACCAAAACGTTCGCGACCCCCCTGCAGTACTAGCCTAGTCCTAACTAGACCTTGGTACTCATTTCATTCATACTAAAGTCTAGCAATGCTGTAGAGACAAACGATGTCTCACTTGAAGGCGGGTGCTGTTGAAGTTTAAAACCTATTGGCTCTGCCCAGTGCCACTCTGGATCTGCCTTAACCAATCGCTAACGTTTGGTCGTGACGTATTTCATGCGCCAGAAACCACGTTGCGCGCAGTATACAAACGGCAGATGCAGTGAGCATTAGCATTAGCCTCCGCCCGCCTCCGTACTTCCGCTCAATCACTGAAATTCGCGCACGACCGCTATGTCACTGTTCTCAGGCCGCGCCTCCTGTTCGCTGATTGGAAGGCACATTTGAGGGAAAAGAAATCGTTCTAACATACAGCACCGCCAGACCTTAGTACTGAAGTGAAATGAAAATTGAGCGGAAGTACGTAGGCGGGCGGAGCCAGGCTACTGCAGTACCTCCACGGACCCCCTGTTGAAGACCTCTGGTTTACATGATAGTGTTTATTGTTCACGCCAGTAGAACGCTGATGTAAACATCTGATGTTTCACTCTCTGGTCCGTCATGTCAAAACATCACTCTTCTCCTATCTCCCATCTGAACCCTCTGAGGAGCTGAGGGGAGGGACCAGCGGTCTGCTGCTCCAGTCTCTCCTCTCAGTCCTCTTCCTCTCTCAGTCCTCTTCCTCTCTCTCAGTTAGGGTTGCCAACCGTCCCGTAAAATACGGGATCGTTCCGTATTTGGCAACTAAAAGACCTGTCCCGTAATGAACTGATACGGGACGCACTTTGTTCCGTATTTTGGGGTCGTGGAAGAATGACAGCTCGTTATGGTGATTCTCAGTCACTTGCGGACTGCGTGCGCACCTCCCACGGCCACACACACAAGCAATAATGCTGCGTATCCATTTGTCTCGTAAACTCGTCGCCCGAGTAGTACTGACGCGAGAACGTGACGTCACTTCCTGGGTCGTACTACTTGTAGCGTTCCATTTGTCTTTGGACATTACGAGTCGGAAAGAACATGGACGCACTGGCGGAGCCAAAGGGGTGGCCGGGGTGGCACTGGACACCCCTGAAATCTGATTGGCCACCCTACAATTTCATTCGCTACCGGCAGCGCCTTTTTCAAATCGACGAGGAACAACACGTTCTCATCCCAACTCGTAATATACCGACGATGTGTCATCACGCCCCTAGACGTCTGATACTGACGCAGAAGGTTCCCTCCCGCGTCTGTGTGGAACCATCTGGGGGTTCTCATAAAGCCGTTGGCGGTGGTAAGAGACGAGCAGAGACTACAGCGTCCGCTTGCAGAGCAGAGTCTACAGCGTCCGCAGTCTACTGTGAAACAATTCACTCCAAAAAGGGTTATGGTTATGGTTATGGTTAGGGTTAGGGTTATGGTTAGGGTTATGGTTATGGTTTGGGTTATGGTTAGGGTTAGGGTTATGGTTAGGGTTTGGGTTATGGTTTGGGTTATGGTTAGGGTTATGGTTAGGGTTATGGTTATGGTTTGGGTTAGGGTTATGGTTAGGGTTATGGTTATGGTTTGGGTTAGGGTTATGGTTAGGGTTATGGTTAGGGTTAGGGTTAGGGTTGGGGTTATGGTTAGGGTTAGCGTAATCTATCACCGTGACCGGGTTGTTATTGGAGTGAATGGACGCTGTAGACTCTGCTCGTCTCTTACCACCGCGGGTTTATGAGAACCCACATCGTTTCACACAGGGAGGGGACCTTTTGTGTCAGTATCAGATGTCTATGGGCGTGATGACACATCATCGGTATATTACGAGTTGGGATGAGGACGTGCTGTTCAACAATAGGGCTGGAACGGAGCGAAAAGACTACAACCAGCCTCTAATCAGCAATCATAGGATTCATTCATGCTCCTTAGATGCCATGTTAGGGTTACACACACATTTTCTGTCATGGTCTATGGACCCCCTGAAGTAGCCTTAGCCACCCCCTGGCCACCCCATGTATAAAACTCTAGTTCCGCCACTGGGTATACACCTGGGCAGGTAGACACCTGGGCAGGTAGACACCTGGGCAGGTAGACACCTGGGCACGTAGACACCTGGGCAGGTAGACACCTGGGCAGGTATACACCTGGGCAGGTAGACACCTGGGCACGTAGACACCTGGGCAGGTAGACACCTGGGCACGTAGACACCTGGGCAGGTAGACACCTGGGCACGTAGACACCTGGGCAGGTAGACACCTGGGCACGTAGACACCTGGGCAGGTAGACACCTGGGCAGGTAGACACCTGGGCACGTAGACACCTGGGCACGTAGACACCTGGGCAGGTATACACCTGGGCACGTAGACACCTGGGCACGTAGACACCTGGGCACGTAGACACCTGGGCAGGTAGACACCGCTAGACACACGGGACTCACACCGGTGATCGCGGCTTTAGTTCCCCGTGTCTGATCGCTGTAATTTGGAGCGTGAATATCGGTTGAATATCTAATATCTTTCTAACTTTAAAAAACACTTTAGTATTGTTTAAGACGATAGTCGCACATCCCTCGTAACTACGCCGTGAAGGTGACCCCTCCCGGACTCCGCTATTTAGTTTTTGGCGACCCCAACGCCTATAGTGAATCACTGATCTGTTAGATAACGGTTTGCTTTGCTTGGTCTCCATCCTTGCTGTTCATCCTGTTGCCATGTTTACTCTGCATCGCAAGTATGCAGCCTCAGCCCAACCCTGCCGGGGGGGGGGGAGGATAAATATAGGGGCCAGCGGTCTGCTGCTCCAGTCTCTCCTCAGTCCTCCTCCTCTCATCTCCTGTCAGCGTGTGTTGGAAGCATGGGTCTTAAGGTCTGGTCTGGGTTGCTACTGCTCTGTCTGAGTCTGGTTTTGGTCCAGACCCAGCAGACCTCAGGACCGGGCGGAGGTTCGGACCCTCCCATTAAGCTCACCGGCACTGCGGGGGACACGTGCGTCATGCTGTTGATGAGCCGGGGCGACGCCACCATGCTGGGGGTGTCCTGCCGCGGCGAGGGCCGCCCGTACCCGTGTGAGTACGCCTGCCGTTTCAGAAACTACCCACTAATCTACATCGGCAATGTGATGAGGGGCTTCATGAAGCTGCAGCCCGCCTGCCAGGCGCCGAGCTTCACCAAGCCTGAGATGTGCAGGCGGGTGCCAGACGCCCAGATGTTCCAGACGGTCTCGCCGTACAGCCAGCAGAGACCAGAGTCCACTCGGACCAGCGTAGTCCAGGGCAGACCGGTGGAGTCCGCCGGAACCACCGGCGTCCGCAAGGAGACTGGTCAGAGGTCGTCCGGACTCCTCAGACCCGGACCTGCGGCGCCGGCGGCCCCCAGGAAGAGAGAGGAGCTGGCGCGGCCCTACTGGCGGTCTCTGCAGGGGGTCTGCTCCTACGTCCTGGGCTGGTTCCACCAGTGAGGTCAGTAGTGTGATGAGTTCAACTCAGCCATGCAGACACACACACACACACACAGCAGATGAAGCAGAAACCCAGGGACGGTTGTAGGATCACTATCTGCAGTTTATAAAAGCTGACAGATGGATGTATGTCATTATACAATTATGACTTAGCAAGACATACAGTTGATAACATTCTTGAGCCACAACTTATTAACTTTTATTGTGACTTATTTATGCTTGCTTCACTGAACACAATGCAAGCCATATTCTTAATAACATTGCACAAAAATGTATTTTATACATTTTGCATACTAACTTTTCAGTCACAAATACAAGTTAAATAAAGTAAAGGTTACATTATATTTTTTTAAACAACAGTTTACTTGCAAAGCGTCTTTCACAGGTAAAAGACCACAAGAAGTTTCACTCAACACAAAATAAGACGAGGTAAAAAAAAAAGAAGGAAAGTAAAAGCAGTGAAGCCACGGGAGACTAAACACATGTTTAGTATGGCAATACCCTAAATATACATAACAAGAGGAGTAGAGTATTTGTAATGAATAGTGTACTTATCAGAGTGGATTGGGGAAAATTCATGTTTGATAACAATCGCACAAACGTGTGATATCGACTACCGTATCTGTCAACTCTCTCACCTTCTCCTGGCTCTCCTCTCTCTCCTCTCTCCTCTCTCTTTATTCCCTTCCCCCTTTGTTCTGTCAACCAAAGGGTCTGCAGCATTAAAACTTCAATTCATAGTCTATTTGATGGATGTGGATAATGCAGTCAGCAGGTAGCCCAAATTTGGCCTTGATCTCTCACATGAAAAACTTGCAAATATCCATTGCCACTGAGTAAAGGTTTGTTAAAATCATGCTGTAACCCTCTGAGGTCTGTGGAATGTTCTTCTATGTTCCTCTCGCCTCTCTGTGTGTGAATTCTTATATATCTTATTTTACATCATCACTTTAAGAATATGCATTCTGTGTTTGTGTCATATGAATGTAGAATGACCAAAGATAGAGGAGAAAATAAAATAACGGAAAATTAATTTGTATGTATGGTAAACACACAGAAAATGTGTGTAGGCTATGCAAATTAGAGCATTTTTAATGAGGGCCTCATTTGCATATGTAAACATTAAAATATAAAAAAACATGCAATACATTTTTTTCTCATCTTAACATAAGTAACCAACTGAGAAAGTTTCGTGGTGATATCTATTATTTACATTTTTTAACCTATTCACCTGTACTGTCTCGCCTTAATTGCCTATTTATGCCAATTATGCAAATTAAATAAATAGTGCAACTTTAGGCAACCAAGTTGAATTCCATCCACTAGGCCAGCGGTTCCCAAACTTTTTTTCCTGCGCACCCCCCTTCTACATCCCAACCGGGTTGGCGCACCCCCCAATCCCCACCGCAAAAAAAAAAAAAAACGCAACAAAGCTTTGTTTTATCGCCATATAAAGACATGTTTAATCATGCGCAAATAACCAGAACACGCATGACAATAACATCAACAAAGTTTCAATATAATGCAACAAAGCTACGCACAAGCTTCCACTTTTAAGAGGATGAGTGACAGACACGGCTCAGTGACAGAAAGTAGGCCTACGGTTATTTTCAGCCGCGTAAAAGAAAAATTGCAGCAATAGGCCTATTAAATGACCGTGGACCTCAGGGGACGGGGTTAGGGTTAGGGTTAGGGTTAGCCCCCCCCCCCCCCCCCCCCCGTTAACAATCGCGCAGTACCCCCCTCCCACCCCGTCAACAATCGCGCAGCAGCATTATAACACAATGGTTATGGAAAATACAACGACAGTAGCCTACATTGAATTAAATTGCAATGAAGTTACAAACGATCCGCAACATTAAGAGAATAGGCTCCGAAACAGATAAACAGGGCCGGGATCCCACCTCGGCCCTCACTTTCATTGCGCCGCGGGGTTTCGTAGGACCCTCTGACTCGCGCGTGCGTTAGACTCCTTGGTCCGTGTTTCAAGACGGGTCGGGGTGGGTAGCCGACATCGCCGCCGACCCCTTGCGCCAGTTGTACGTGAGCCGGATCCCCGCCCTGAACGACGCGACGCGGTTGGGACGCACTGAGGACAGTCCGTCCCGGTCGACAGTCACGCCGGGGGCGAGGGGGCCCCCGTCCCAACCCCCGTGAGGGGGGGAGGAAGGCGCAGCGAGATACTGCGTCGGCGGCCCGGGAAGCCCCCGAACCCTTCCAAGCCGACCCAGAGCCCCGTCGCGGCGCAGCGCCGCGGAGGAAAAAAGAAACGTTTCTATCAAAAACTAAGAAATTATAGTTTTTTATTTAAAATAAAAGGGATTACAAAGGAAATGTTTACTGTTCATGTTTTTTTATTGTATGGAAAATCCCACTTAAAAAACAGCACTGTAATTGTGTAATAGGCCTATTACACCAGACCGCCATTACATTTTTCCTCTCGCGCACCCCCTGGTCGTAGCTTGCGCACCCCTGGGGGGGCGCGCACCACACTTTGGGAATGCCTGCTCTATTTAATGATTTAAAAACTGTAAAGTGTCTTTGAGCTTCTGTAAAAGCACTTACAAATAAAATGTATTATTATTATTATTATTATTATTATTACGACTAGACTAATGACCCTGCCGGCTTATTACTGACATGTTGCCCCGTTTCTGTTTTAGCTTCATCTTCTCAGCAGATTCTCCTTATTTCTCCTTGTTTTTAGAAAAGTACTCCCTGTGTGTGTGTGTGTATATATATCACAGGTGTCCCTTGTGTTTTCCACTCACAGGTAAAGGAGCTGAAACGTCGCTGGAGGAGAGACGGCGGTGCTGCTGTGGAGGAGTTTCACCTCGTTAGTCCGTTCAGTGTTGCCAAGTTTCAGAAAATGACGAGTGAGACTTTAGTGTCATGATGCGTTTTTAATTTTATACCTTTATACTTATATCCTCACCTCCATGCCAGCTGCTCTCTCTGCACGGTGGCCTCCTATAGTCTTAATTAACCAGAAATTAGAAATGAAAATTGTAACAAGAATTTTGACAAAATACATATATTTGTCAATATTTCATTTCAACCAACTCTCCATCATTTAGCTGAGGACATGTCTCATGTTGGAGGTGTTTGTCGCAGGAGAACGTCGAGTGGGTTTTAAATGTCGGCGCTGTTGTGTGTGAAAGATAGTTAGAGATGCCAAGACCCGCCTTCCGTTGCTTCTGATTGGTTTATATTGCGTGGTGCCTTCCGTGGTTGGTTAGATTTAGCATAGACATAATATACGTAGACGCCTCATAGACTGACGCTGCCTGTTGGAGCTGACGTATCAGCGCGGCCGCCATCTTGGATGGGTCCCCAGTGCATTTATTTCTACTGAGGAAGTGTATCCCCAACTACAATAATAAGCATAACTTTTACCGGATTTTCACACGGTTTGGTTTGTTACAAACGGCAGAGATTTAGTTATGATACAGGACGAATTAATAAAAAAATAAATAAAAATAATCATAAGAATTATTGTTCAATGTTACTTGTTAAAGGTAAACGTGATCTGGTGTCAGTACTGCGCCGTAAGCTGCACAACATACTGCATAGCTCTCCTGTTGACTCCTATGCAGACTAGAGTGAGGAGACCCAACCAATATGGCGGCGACGCTGGGTTACGTTCCAGCACGTCATGAGGCGTCTACGTATATATGTCTATGAGATTTAGCACAACGGACTGATGGATTGGTCTGGGATTGGTTATCTGGGTCAGTCAATCAGAGTTACTCGAACTACGGCCAAAGTTTATTATCATGAAAAACAATTAATAGAGTAGCCTATTGAATGGGGAAATTAGCGTGAGAAATGTCAAGTGTGGCGTGTGGTGTGAGAATGGGTCAAATTGTGTATTATGTTTATGAACCACGTATAGCAATAAAATAAGTGACTTGGATATCTGTGTATGTTTATTTATTGAGAAAATGGCTGCGATACGTAAGAGATAATGCCCAACGAGGTGTCCATTATCAGAAATTAATGGACGACGCGGAGGCGTGAACCGGTTGCTTCCGCGAAGTCATTATCCCGCTTATACCATGGTCACTTTAATGTGTTTTAGAGTTAAAATCGTGAGTTTTTTTCATTTTTATTTTTACAAGTCGCGCGGACTATTTAATATCTCCCGTATGCAGGCGTTGCCAAGCAACGCGGCCATGATTAGCAGAATGCAAAGAAGGTAGGTAGGTAGGTCAATACTTTATTGATCCCCGAGGGGAAATTTGAGGTCCCAGCAGCTTTAAGACACCATACATGACAAGAAACAAAGACATTACAGTATCCCTGAGAATGATACGGACAAATCAATAATAATCAACTAAAAAAAAAAAACAGCCAACATTACTAAGAAAAAAAAACATTCCTAACTAAAAACATTATAAAATTATAACATTATAACATTATAAAAACAGTATAATATGAGACTGAGGATAAGGATGCACATGAATGAATGCGTGTCCAGTCCCGTGGATGGATGGAGAGGCTGTGCATATATAGGCTAATGTAGCCAGTAAGAGACATTCATTTAGGCAGAATCAACAACAAAAGAAGCAGTAAACTGCAGTATAATATTACATATGGGAATGTATTAACATTAATGATGTGCACTTTGACATGGATGTAAAGTCTAACACTATAAACACTTTAACAATACTGAACTGTAACACAACAAACAACAAGGCTTACAACTCTAATATATAAAAGGTGTGTGAGCATTTGACTGTTACAAGCAGAGCAAACGTTAGCTAACCAAATTAACCAATAATAAATAAAAACAAAAAATGTAGACAAATGTAAACACTGCTGAATAGATCTAATCTTTACAAATGTCCCTGAGAAATATAAGGTGGGAGTATTACTGTTTTCCACAACAGCTGTCAGGCCCTCCATAACGTGAACTGACGTTAAAACGAGCTAACGCTATTTATTGATTAGCAAACCGTGTTAGGCTAAAGGTTACTATCGGTCTGCAACAGACACATCATTTCATGACAGCATCTTTACTGCATCTGTCTTTGTCACGTTTCTCCTCCTCTTCTTTCTGCATTTTCCTCCCCTGGGTACTTCTTCTTCTTCTTCATCTTCTTCTTCTTCTATTTATTGGCGGTTTACAGCATTCTGTGTGTATACCGCCACCTACTGTACAGGAGTGTGTAAACTGTAAAGGGACTGGCCAGACTATATCGCTTTTTCATTTTGAAATATAAATAAAATAAAGCAAATAAACCAAAACCAAAGCAAATAAACAAACAAACAAAACTTTAAAAAAAAAATTAAAAAAAATAAACCTAACTAAATTATTTTAATTAATTCTGTATCATTTAGGTAAATGATAAGAGCTTTTATCTCTCTGCATACCTTGTTCCTCTAGTATGTTATGGATTCCTGATTCTTCTTCTATTTCAAGCCATTCCTGTCTGAAATCATTATACTTTGTACAATTAATGCATACATGATCTACATATTCCCTAACTTTACATTCAACACATTGGCCATCACTTTTCCCTAATATTTGTAGTGTTGAGTTAAGGCCTGTGTGCCCTAGTCTCAGTCTTGTATACACCTCTATACCTCTTCTCTTATGCTAACACCCACTGCTGTGACTCTTTTCCCCCCAACATGACTCTGAACTTTGAAAAAATGTCTCCCATTGAAATCAGCCTCCCATTCTTCCTGCCATCTTTTCATAGTTTCCACTTTAATTATCGCTTTAGTTTCCCCTTTCCCCAATGGAATATGGATTACTATGTGATCTTGTTTAAGTGCTTTTTTGCTATTTTGTCAGCTACTTCATTGCCTTTGATCCCAATATGTGCTGGAACCCAACAAAACTGGACTGCAATTCCAAGATTTCTAAGATGTGCTAACAGGTGTCTCATTTCTATAACCAGGTCTTCTCTTATTGAATTTCCTGATAAAAGGCTTTGTAAGACTGCCATTGAATCAGTACATATGACTGACTTAAGGGGCTTAACTTCCTCTATCCATCTCAAAGCAGTTATTATTCCAGTCATTTCAACTGACTATACTGATAAGAAATTGCTCAATCTGTATCCATGTTTGGTCGAATTCTGGAATATATATTCATATGCCACAATGGCCATTTTGTATATTTTTTGATCCATCTGTGTTAGGGATCCACGATATATCGGCATTAATATCGGTATCGGCCCTTTTTTTTTTTTTTTTTTACATATCGGCATCGGTCCGATAATTAAAATTGGGCCGATATCCACAACCGATGTATAACTTCCAATAAAAGCAAGGTCCCTAATAGACGCAGGTCCCCATAAACCTCTTCAAACCCACCGGGTCGCCCGCTTGAACAAGCCGTTTAGATCACCCACACAAAGATACGGTAACTGTTTAAACGTCTGTCCATATGGACATAATGCACATAATAATCGTTAGATCAGTTAGATTCTCCACAGATAAATCATTCAGTTCATTTAACACAAACTATGAACACCAACGCATAATTCATCCAGACTTACCGGTAGCATTGTAAACAAGAGAGACTTCCAACTTTTGAAGCGATCATAAAGTCCGTACGGTGTGTGTCCGTTCCTGCATTGTTTATATTCCTTAAGTCTGTAAGGGTCCACCGATCAAAAGAATCAATGGCTTTCATTAAATTAATCCGAGTTGTGAATAATATCATGTGAAGTCCGTTGCTCACTGTCTGTTTACCATAGACATATATACGACATATATATACATATATTATGTCTATGCTGTTTACTGTCTGTATGCTGGCTGTCGTAAATCTTCTGCTGCCATAAAACGACGTTCACGTTCGAGCGTTATGGCGGCAACACCGAAAAAAAAGTACGACCTGAACTGCGAGACATGCGGCTCTCTCGCTCGCTCTCTCTGCGCACGAGGTTGGCCGAGATGCGCTGTCTCTATGTTGTAAGAGGACACCTCTGTGTTCTTCTCCTAGAGCAGACGCATTCTTTGTGTAAAGGATGGGTGAATATGATGAACAAAAGAAATAAGGAGAACACCCTGTAACAGAAAATACACTACAATCTAAACCTGGGCTCCTCCTCCTCACTCCTTCCTTGCCGTCGCCACAATACAATAAAATAAAACTCTCGGAGTCCACCGGCCCACATGTGGACTCCCGGTTGCCTGGTTGTACAGATTGCCAGTCCGAGCCTGGCCCAGAAGTTAGAGTCCTTTTAAGACGGGGGTTTGGGGGTTTCTCCCCCGAGAAATTTTGGAAATCGGGCTGATGAACATGCAATTTAACGTAGTTTGAGAAGGAAAAGAAAGAAAGACCAATCGTCATGTCACGTGAGTAGACTCACAGGCCTGAGTCAGTTCATGTTTACGTTAAGGGCAGCCTGTATGGAAGTGAACGTGTGTGTCTTCTGCCAAAGTGCACCACATACACCCGCACCCAAAATGAGAAATTAGAATAGCCCATATGGGCGCCTAATAAACACTGTGATGCACCCGATGTCAAGTGGACCGGGCTGAATTCACTGCGAATTCACTTTTTCTTGAACAGAATGCATCAGACCATCAAAGGAAAATATGTATGCTATATTTCCCTTCAGTTGTCAAACCGAACGCCAGACAGCGTCAATCAAGGTAATTAACTTTGTAACCGTCCGCGGTTCAAATCGAGGGCTCGAGAATAGGCTGAGAAACAGGCGCGAAATCTTTTTTCATCATTTTTTTATTTCACGGCACAGAGATCCGGGGCTATTCCCAAAAGATCCGGTCTATAGCCCCGAATGCCCAGGTCTAACGACGTCCATGGCACCAACTAGTCATAGTAGAAAAATATTGAAAGTTGCAACTTTTTTCTTTTTTCTTCCCCCATTGTGGCGCCGCGCCCCTTGATGGACGGCGCCCTTAGCATTTGCCTAGACTGCCTAAGCCCCGTGGGCGCTGTACGTAACCAGGCGAGCAACGCCCACGCCACCCACATACACTTAGATCTCGTCACGGCAAAAAACATTTTTTTCTTCATGTGTGGCCCTAATACTCCGTCGTAGCAGCAACCACATCAAATCCAACTGCTGGGTAACCTAGCCTAGGTTGCTATGAGCAACATAACATCAGACCTATACAAAACACAGACTTACCAGAAAGGGATGCACGCAGAGGCGAAGCGCCACCCCTGAAATTCGATTGGCCACCCCAGGTGCCACCCTGAATAGGCCTACTTGTCTACGATTGGCCATTAACGTGGTCAAAGGCGGAACCTTCTTGACGCACGTGCTGCCTGGCTGCCCCCCCCCCCCCGTCAACACTCGCACAGCACCCCCCCCCCCCCCCCTCCAGTCTACCCTTACATAGTTGTTACACAATGGCTAGAAACAGGCGATTGGCACTTGCATTGGCCCTAACTGACGACGAGGAGAAGAATCATGTACCTGCACGTCTGTGGGTGTGGGGAATTCTTCTAGGATTTACAGACAACACAAGCGGGATGTCATTGTCCGAAACTCCTCCGAAACTGAATCCTCTCTCTAATGCACACACTTCTTACAGGCCTGAGCCAGACCATACTTGGCTCGTCCGGAAAGCTGAAACAAGACGCCTAAGATTTAGATTTCTGACCAAAACAGAACTATATTTCAAACCACATATGGCATTATTTTCCAAGGGAGTGAGGGGCATCTTGATGTATCCCAAGAGGCCCTCAGAGATGTCCCTATATATTTCACAGGGAGACACAGGACTGTTCCCTTATGGAGAAGAAGCAATCTACATGCACAGAATGAGTAAACACGACGAACAAGAGAAAGAAGGTGAACAACCTGCAAATGGACGCTGTGCATAAGAATATAATGTAAAACCCTGTGCTATAGGAATATAATGTAAAACACTGTGCTACATAGGAATATAATGTAAAACGCTGTGCTGCATAGGAATATAATGTAAAACACTGTGCTACATAGGAATATAATGTAAAACACTGTGCTACATAGGAATATAATGTAAAACGCTGTGCTGCATAGGAATATAATGTAAAACGCTGTGCTGCATAGGAATATAATGTAAAACACTGTGCTACATAGGAATATAATGTAAAACGCTGTGCTGCATAGGAATATAATGTAAAACGCTGTGCTGCATAGGAATATAATGTAAAACACTGTGCTACATAGGAATATAATGTAAAACGCTGTGCTGCATAGGAATATAATGTAAAACGCTGTGCTGCATAGGAATATAATGTAAAACACTGTGCTACATAGGAATATAATGTAAAACGCTGTGCTGCATAGGAATATAATGTAAAACGAGTGCTGGCAGAAAAGAAACGCTAGGTGTGAACACGCCGTTACTGGCCATTATGCCTCAGCCTCAACATTCAGATTAATAAAGCAGGCTAAATAAGCAGGCTAATAAACAGGCTACATAAGCAGGCTAAATAAGCAGGCCAATAAACAGGCTAACTAAGCAGGCTAAATAAGACCACTTCAGGCAAAGGCTACAGAGCGAACTCCAATGCGAAAAGACGAGTCACGAGAACTTTGAAGGCTGTACCATTTCAGGGAAGCAGGGGAAACTATTTTTATATATTAGGTAAAACATCTAATTTGCCCGAATTGAGGGTACACAATTGATAAACAACAACGGTGGGCATGTTAAGTCATTTATATATGTTTTGCAATATAAAAATGTAATCATTTTCATGACATTTCTTTTCATCCATAATTGTGGGGGGCCCCCGCCAGGTACTTGGGGCCCTCTGCGTACTCTGCGTACTCTGCGTCTGGGGAGCGGCGCCCTGGTGCTAGTGGACAGCTCCTCTCTGTTTCATTCACCGTTGATGGTGGCAGCATCAGAGGGTGAGGAGTTGAACACAGTTGAACTCATTGTGTGTCAAGGACAGTTGAAGAATCCTGATACCTTGCAAGCCATGTCCTCCGTCCTTAGACATTTAAATGGGTATTGGCAAGTGTTGATAACTGAGAGTGAGAGGGCTCGTGAAGTTTCCGCTTTTATCACGCCTAAGGGCGTGTTCACACCTGGCGTTTTTTGTTTTCCAAAAGCGCTCTGCTACATAGGAATACAATGTAAAAAAGCGCTGGGAGAGAAAAAAAAACGCCAGGTGTGAAGTAAGTAAATGCAGTTTATAACTGGCAGTGGAATTTACTGCGATGCAAGGGGGGCGCCACCTAAAATCTTGCCTAGGGCGCCAAATTGGTTAGGGCCGGGCCTGTGTTAGGGTTTCATATTAGGGTTAGGGTTTCATATTAGGGTTAGGGTTTCATATTAGGGTTAGGGTTTCATATTAGGGTTAGGGTGTCATATTAGGGTTAGGGTTTCATATTAGGGTTAGGGTTTCATATTAGGGTTAGGGTTTCATATTAGGGTTAGGGTTTCATATTAGGGTTAGGGTTTCATATTAGGGTTAGGGTGTCATATTAGGGTTTCATATTAGGGTTAGGGTTTCATATTAGGGTTAGGTTTTCATATTAGGGTTAGGGTGTTATATTAGGGTTAGGGTGTCATATTAGGGTTAGGGTTTCATATTAGGGTTAGGGTTTCATATTAGGGTTAGGGTTTCATATTAGGGTTAGGGTGTCATATTAGGGTTAGGTTTCATATTAGGGTTAGGGTTTCATATTAGGGTTAGGTTTTCATATTAGGGTTAGGGTGTCATATTAGGGTTAGGGTGTCATATTAGGGTTAGGGTTTCATATTAGGGTTTCATATTAGGGTTAGGTTTCATATTAGGGTTAGGGTTTCATATTTCACATTAGGGTTAGGGTTTCATATTAGGGTTAGGTTTTCATATTAGGGTTAGGGTTTCATATTAGGGTTAGGTTTTCATATTTCACATTAGGGTTAGGGTTTCATATTAGGGTTAGGTTTTCATATTAGGGTTAGGGTGTCATATTAGGGTTAGGGTTTCATATTAGGGTTAGGGTTTCATATTAGGGTTAGGTTTTCATATTAGGGTTAGGGTGTCATATTAGGGTTAGGGTGTCATATTAGGGTTAGGGTTTCATATTAGGGTTAGGGTTTCAAATTAGGGTTAGGGTGTCATATTAGGGTTAGGTTTCATATTAGGGTTAGGGTTTCATATTAGGGTTAGGTTTTCATATTAGGGTTAGGGTGTCATATTAGGGTTAGGGTGTCATATTAGGGTTAGGGTTTCATATTAGGGTTTCATATTAGGGTTAGGTTTCATATTAGGGTTAGGGTTTCATATTAGGGTTAGGTTTTCATATTAGGGTTAGGGTTTCATATTAGGGTTAGGGTTTCATATTTCACATTAGGGTTAGGGTTTCATATTAGGGATAGGGTTTCATATTAGGGTTAGGGTTTCATATTAGGGTTAGGGTTTCATATTAGGGTTAGGGTTTCAGGACCAGGAGGACAGCGACAACACAAACAACAACAAAAGCTGCCCCTGAAGCAGCAGATTATTGGTCCTTTGAACCATCTGTAAAAATGAATACATGCTCCTGATATTTTTCTTGTACATGACATTGAAATACATGCACCAAATCCATCTCAGGATTTTCAGACTTAACCTTAAGCAGCTCTAAATCAGCATGAGACATGATGGCCACCAACTCTTATTATACCATGGTCTGGTGAATACTGGACTCTGATTGGCTGGAGGGTGTAGGTTAAAAAGTGTTAATGTACACCTAGGAAAGACGTTGACGCTATGAAGACGCTGTGTTACGTTACGACCCCCCCCCCACCACCTGACCCCCCCCCCACCACCTGACCCCCCCCCCCCCCCACCACCTGATTTTACAGAACTTTTCGTGTTCAGTGTTGTCATTTGGCACTTAATTATCTACTTAACCTGTAGATCGTAACCCACCCTGGACCTACGACCGGTGGGGGGGGGGGGGGGGGGGGGGGTCAGGTGGTGGTGGGGGGGGGGGGTCAGGTGGTGGGGGGGTCAGGTGGTGGGGGGGGGGGGGGGGGGGGTCAGGTGGTGGTGGGGGGGGGGGGGTCAGGTGGTGGTGGGGGGGGGGGGGGGGGGGGGGGATCGTAACGTAACATAGCGTCTTCATAGCGTCAACGTCTTTCCTAGGTGTACATTAACACTTTTTAACCTACACCCTCCAGCCAATCAGAATCCAGTATTCACCCAGACCATGGTATAAAAAGAGTTAGTGGCCATCATGTCTCATGCTGATTTAGAGCTGCTTAAGGTTAAGTCTGAAAATCCTGAGATGGATTTGGTGCATGTATTTCAATGTCATGTACAAGAAAAATATCCGGAGCATGTATTCATTTTTACAGATGGTTCAAAGGACCAATAATCTGCTGCTTCAGGGGCAGCTTTTGTTGTTCAGGGTTGGAATATGCAAACTTCAGATTTTCTTAGTGTATTCACAGTGGAGTTGTATGCAATCTTGATGGCAGTGCAATGGACTGAGCAGATTCAGAACCATAAAGTGTTGATATGTAGTGACTCTGTCAGCTATCAATAGTATAGGGAGAGAGTCATCAATGAGTCGTCAAGACCTCATATATGAGATTCTGCTGGTAATAAGAGATGTAAAAAGGAGGGGGATAGAAATCTCTTTTTTATGGGTTCCAGCTCATGTGGGTATTAGGTCAAATGAAAAGGCTGATAAGTTAGCCAAGAAAGCTGTGGAAAAGGAATCTATAGATGTCCACATAAATCTATCTAAATCAGAAGGCAAAAGTATTGTATTGCAGGAAATGATTTTAAAATGGCAACAGCTTTGGGAACAGGAAAACAAAGGGAGGCATCTATTTTCTATATCTAGTAGGGTAATTGACTCAATTAATGTTTCTAAAAAGGGGATGAGACGTAAGGAGGAAGTTATTATTGCTAGATTAAGAATAGGTCATACATTTCTGAACAGTACTCTCTTTCTTTTAGGAAAACATCAGAATTGATTGTGTTCTTGTCAGGAGCTGGAAACAGTACATCATGTTGTAATGTCCTGTAAAAACTATGATTGCCAAAGGCAAGAGTTGTGCAGAGATCTGAGAGAGATTGGATTGGAGGAATTATCTTTGAAAGGTATTTTAGAAATAGGATCAAGTGGGAGGGGAAGACGACATTTTTTTTCAAGTTTTTAATGGACACTGGACTATTTAACAGGATATAGTGCAATGAAATAAAAGTCCTGTAGATGGCAGCAATGCAACAAATTGGATGCAGGCTGCTGTAAAACTCCAAAGAAGAAGAAGAAGAAGAACATGTCTCATGCTGTCCAGCTGGTGTCGCTGTTGCGCTGCTTGAATCCACAATGTGTCTCTCATGTTCCTGGGGAGAGATGAAGTTTATGATCAGGAGGATTGTTACAGTAAACACTGTGGCTGCTCGGTGGGACCAGGAGTTGTTCAGGCGTCCCAGCGGGATAACGGGTAAGATATCTGACACACACACACACACACACACACACACACACACACACACACACAATAAACTGTACAGCGTACATTTAATTGTTTCTGTTAATGTTTATAATGTTTCAAATGTGCTGCCTCAACATTTGGACAGGTCTGCAGAGCAGGAGGAGGACATGGCCCTCCTCATGCACCTCGCTGTCCTCCTGGTCCTGGGATGTGTGTCGCTGCAGATTTCCACCAGCACCTGTCAGAAGACCAGAGGAAGGAGCAGAACCAGAGAGAAAATTTTCAAGCCAAACGCATCCCTCTATCCTTCCTTCTCCTCCTCCTCCTCCTCCTCTGGACAGGGTCTCCGGGTCGCCGCTGAAAGGGAGGTTTGCCTCTAAAGACAAGTTGCGGTGCCAATGGGTCGCGGCAGCAGGGCAGGACTACGACGATGTGGTCCTCGGTGTGTCTTGTACGAAGAACGGCCAACGCCTCAGCTGTGAGTACCTGGCCAAGCCGGCGGCCTGTCGGCGCTACGCGTCGCGCCAGGGGCTTTACTGGAAGCAGGTCGTCCGCGCGTTGAAGAAGCAGAGGACTTTGTGCCGAGGAGGAGCACTGGTCCTCCGGGCGGGGGTGTGCAGAACCGCCGCTGAGGTTTCCCACTTCAGACTCCGCGTCCCGCCGGGATTTGACCCGACCCCATCCCCATCCCCATCCCCGCCCCCTGCAGGGGTTAAATCCTGCAGAGTAGCGCACCAGCAGCTGGCAGATGATTACTGCAATGACAGCTGGTCTACTTTATGCGTTTTCTTTTTCACCTTTGTCCAAAATGAGGATTGTTCAGAATAAGTTTTTTAAAAAAACCCAGCCTATTAACTTGATTTGTAACAAAGTGGTCAGTGAGGCCTATGACCTTCTCTAATATGTTGGGGTTCAGGGTATTATGTCCAAACTGATGGCAAGCATTCATTAATATTTGCGTAGAAAGTGTTAGAAGAAGAATAAAGGATCTGCACCGTAACCCTGAGCCCATAAAACTGATCACATTCCATGTTGTTGATTGAGGAATGGTTAAAAGGCCCTGATGAGGCAGTTGCCATGGATACAGTCTGAGCATGTTTAATAATGATGGGATGGTACCAGAGGGGACTTTTTGCATATTGTACTCTCTTCTTTTGGCATCTGTTCCACATGCTCTGGAAAGAAACAGAAATATATATAAAGTGTACTGAATGGTGCAATTAAACTTAATGAAAAACACTCTCAGCCTGTTGTCTTTATTTCGTCTGTCTAGCTCCTGTCTTAATGGCAGCATGATAGAAACCCTAACCCTCAGATAGGTCAGATAGGACCAGAGCTCAGATGACTTGCATTTGGTTGTAGGGTACAGGTTAGTATTTTTTATTTATTTTATTTTATTGTATTTTTTTGTATAATTTATTTATCATGTCTCTTGCACTTCTCGGCAGCTTGCAGCATATGATGATATTTTCTGGGGGTTACTGTGTTGTATTGCCTGTTGTGTTGTATGGTTTGTTCTGTGTTGTGGCTGCAGGGCGAATGGCCCAGAACAAATTTCTCTCTTGGGAGACAATAAAGTTAATCTTGAATCTTGAAAACCAAACCCTAATAGGGAAACCTAACCCTAAAACCAAACCCTAACAGGGAAACCTATGTCATGGTCTGCCTCTGTTCCCCGTGTTTCTGTTTATGGTTTCCTGTTTTATTTTGGTAGTTCACCCCTCTTGTGTCATGTTTTGAGTTCAAGTGTTTCCTAAAGAAGGTCAATGCTCCTGCTAAAGATTTAAGTAAGTTCAATTAAAAATGTCAAAATTAAAAGTTCAATGTCTGTGTGTATTTAAATATAAAGGTCTCCTAGGATGAGACCTACAGGAGTTGGTCTACAGTCCTTTCCTTTCAGTCTTTATTTGTCATTCCCATGTTTTTTGGGAACAAAATTTGTTCTCTGCATTTGACCCCTCCTACAGTACATAGGAGCGGTGGGCTGCTATGGGGAGCAGGGTTCAGTGTCTTGCTCAAGGACACTTCAACATGCAGACAGTTTGGAAGTGGGGATCAAGGGGATCGAACCGCCGACCCTACGGTTAGTGGACAACCCGCTCTGTCCACCCGCTCTACCTACTGAGCTGCTGCCGACCCTGAACTGCTGCTTAGTTTGCCGGTGGGCTGCAGAGGGACAGGATACCCCCCAGCACATGGGGTCACTCGGTAGGCCCACTGTTGGTTCTCCTGCAGCCCAGTTTAACCTGAGAACCTGCTGGCCTGATCCACTCAGCCCACTCTCATTGGTCGAGCCTGCTCTGGTGGACTCACTCCCTTTCTGATTGGCTGACGTCTCCCCGTTTCACTCTGAAGGATTTCAGCTTCTTATCCAGTGCTTCTAAGTATTAATACACCTTATTACACACGCACATGACTCAATATCCCATAATCCCTCGGGTCAGGGTTCACCCTAAATCTTGCACGAAAGTGTAACCTGAAAATATGTGAAATTTATTGTAAAGAAACACTTTACAGGCAATTTCTTTTTTCATAAACGGCAAAATAATAATTATTGCAAAAGTTACTGCCCTATTTTTTTTTTCTTAAAGCATCTGTAAGTATTCTTCATGTTAACGACATGCAGTACCAGTTGAGCTATAGACATGAACATGTTGTCTTATTGCTTAAGTTCAATTATTACTATTTTCGAAGAAGAAATACTTCTCTGTGAAATGTAATCCATACATATTTGTGATCAAATGTTCTGTTCCTAATGGATTAATGCAAGTTAAAGTTATTGCACTTTTTTTCTTGAAAAAACAAACTAGTGGGAATCGTACCGCCAACTGTCAGAGTTAATGACATGCTCTCTCATCGATCTGTAACATGTGATCCATACATGTAATCTGTAACATGTATTCATTAAGATATTAGCGGTAGTTTTCCTGTCAGTAAAATCATAGTTTCTATCGCCACCTTGAGGTGGTTCATCAGTATACACACACACACACACACACACACACACCTTCCCTTACTTACCGAAGCCCGTCGGCGGGTCAGTTATTTAATGAGCAGTGGTGGAGCTTACATGGACAACTTTAATAATTCATCTTCACTCTTCGCTTCTCAAGCGTGTAACACACACACACACACACATCAACGAGGTCATCACTACAGTGTCACGTGACGCAAGCCAACAGGTGAGGATGGGAAATCATTTAGAGAAAACACAGAAATATCCATAAGCTGAAACATGACAAAACCTACGAGTACGACTATTACAACTACTACAGATATTTTATATTCCTTCAGTGAACTGTGGCTCAGAGGGTTCAGAGGAAAAGCTTTGGAATGCGATGACATCGTCGCTCAGGAGGGCGTTGATAACTAACGTCAACAACAACAACCACAACGATCACCAGCGGGTCGATGAGGAGGTATTGATCCGAGGGGAGCGGGGGGGGGGGGCGTCTTCATCAGAAGGCGCCGACGGTGTCGTTGCCGCCGCAGAGGTAGAGGAGAGCCTTCCCATAGTCTCCCTTAGTGTCCTCCTGGGAAGGGGGGAGGGAGAGGGAGATAGAGAGGGAGAGAGAGACCAGCGGTACATCATCATAACGACTCTAGGCGGCTCACATCGGGTCCATGCGGCGGACCCCCGGTCGTCCCGGTTGTAACATCATAACTCTGAGAGGAACGCGTGTGAGGGACATTAACGTGGGGACGGGCGCTAAATCGCCCCGCGGTGGGACTCATTACAGCTCCACAAACAGAGATATCAAGTTTATATCTAAACTATATATAGATAAAGTGTACCTGGATGTATAGAGAGACGTATGGATATGAAGTGTTCCTGGATGTATAGAGGAGACGTATGGATATGAAGTGTACCTGGATGTATAGAGAGGAGACGTATGGATATGAAGTGTACCTGGATGTATAGAGAGGAGACGTATGGATATGAAGTGTACCTGGATGTATAGAGAGGAGACGTATGGATATGAAGTGTACCTGGATGTATAGAGAGGAGACGTATGGATATGAAGTGTACCTGGATGTATAGAGAGGAGACGTATGGATATGAAGTGTACCTGGATGTATAGAGAGGAGACGTATGGATATGAAGTGTACCTGGATGTATAGAGAGACGTATGGATATGAAGTGTACCTGGATGTATAGAGAGACGTATGGATATGAAGTGTACCTGGATGTATAGAGAGACGTATGGATATGAAGTGTACCTGGATGTATAGAGAGACGTATGGATATGAAGTGTACCTGGATGTATAGAGAGACGTATGGATATGAAGTGTACCTGGATGTATAGAGAGACGTATGGATATGAAGTGTACCTGGATGTATAGAGGAGACGTATGGATATGAAGTGTACCTGGATGTATAGAGAGGAGACGTATGGATATGAAGTGTACCTGGATGTATAGAGAGGAGACGTATGGATATGAAGTGTACCTGGATGTATAGAGAGACGTATGGATATGAAGTGTACCTGGATGAGAGGAGACGTATGGATATGAAGTGTACCTGGATGTATAGAGGAGACGTATGGATATGAAGTGTACCTGGATGAGAGGAGACGTATGGATATGAAGTGTACCTGGATGTATAGAGGAGACGTATGGATATGAAGTGTACCTGGATGAGAGGAGACGTATGGATATGAAGTGTACCTGGATGTATAGAGGAGACGTATGGATATGAAGTGTACCTGGATGAGAGGAGACGTATGGATATGAAGTGTACCTGGATGTATAGAGAGGAGACGTATGGATATGAAGTGTACCTGGATGTATAGAGAGGAGACGTATGGATATGAAGTGTACCTGGATGTATAGAGGAGACGTATGGATATGAAGTGTACCTGGATGGTGTTGTACAGTGAGGCTTTGTAGGTTCTGCAGAAGACTTCTCGGATGTCCAACATGTCCACCTCGCTCCGAGACACCATGATCCGCATCAGGGTCTCATCGTCCGTCCCCGCGCGCTAGCCAATCACACACAAGCTTTAGAAACGTCCTGACACGCTAGTGTGTGTGTGTGTGTGCGTGTGCGTGTGCGTGTGTGTGTGTGTGTGTGTTACCCTCATGGATCCATAAAGGGCCTCAGCGAAATAGGCGGGAACACTTCGAATGCACTTCACTAGAAGACAACACTGGTATTAATACTACTAATCATGTGTTCATCCATCATGTGTTCATCCATCATGTGTTCATCCATCATGTGTTCATCCATCATGTGTTCATCCATCATGTGTTCATCCATCATGTGTTCATCCATCATGTGTTCATGCTCCAGCGTGTCTCACCGATGGCCACCATCAGGTTCTCCAGGTTCCCTGTGGTCTCGCTCTTTATACTGTCCTCAATGTCCGACCCTGACAGCTTCTTATAGGCAGCAAACACTGGAGAAGAGACGCAGAGACCACTTTATATTATACATAATATAATATACACTTTATATTATACATAATATAATATAATATACACTTTATATTATACATAATATAATATACACTTTATATTATACATAATATAATATACACTTTATATTATACATAATATAATATACACTTTATATTATACATAATATAATATACACTTTATATTATACATAATATAATATAATATACACTTTATATTATACATAATATAATATAATATACACTTTATATTATACATAATATAATATAATATACACTTTATATTATACATAATATAATATACACTTTATATTATACATAATATAATATACACTTTATATTATACATAATATAATATACACTTTATATTATACATAATATAATATAATATACACTTTATGTTATACATAATATAATATAATATACACTTTATGTTATACATAATATAATATAATATAATATACACTTTATATTATACATAATATAATATACACTTTATATTATACATAATATACAGACCAATGGTTAATAAACATCCTGTATTTTAGTCATACATAAAGTGTTTATATTATACATCAATCTGGGTTATAAATACTCAAGGTGTTGAAAAGCACCGAAGGAAACAGAGTAAGGCAGTAGTGAGTTAGGGTTAGTGAGTTAGTGGGCAGTAGTGAGTTAGGGTTAGTGAGTTAGTGGGCAGTAGTGAGTTAGGGTTAGTGAGTTAGTGGGCAGTAGTGAGTTGGGGTTAGTGAGTTAGTGGGCAGTAGTGAGTTAGGGTTAGTGAGTTAGTGGGCAGTAGTGAGTTAGGGTTAGTGAGTTAGTGGGCAGTAGTGAGTTAGGGTTAGGGTTAGTGGGTTAGTGAGTTAGTGGGCAGTAGTGAGTTAGGGTTAGTGAGTTAGTGGGCAGTAGTGAGTTAGGGTTAGTGAGTTAGTGGGCAGTAGTGAGTTAGGGTTAGTGAGTTAGTGGGCAGTAGTGAGTTAGGGTTAGTGGGCAGTAGTGAGTTAGGGGTAGTGAGTTAGTGGGCAGTAGTAGGTTAGGGTTAGTGAGTTAGTGGGCAGTAGTGAGTTAGGGTTAGTGAGGTTAGTGGGCAGTAGTGAGTTAGGGTTAGTGGGCAGTAGTGAGTTAGGGGTAGTGAGTTAGTTGGCAGTAGTGAGTTAGGGTTAGTGAGTTAGTGGGCAGTAGTGAGTTAGGGTTAGTGAGTTAGTGGGCAGTAGTGAGTTAGGGTTAGTGAGGTTAGTGGGCAGTAGTGAGTTAGGGTTAGTGAGTTAGTGGGCAGTAGTGAGTTAGGGTTAGTGAGGTTAGTGGGCAGTAGTGAGTTAGGGTTAGTGGGCAGTAGTGAGTTAGGGTTAATGAGTTAGTGGGCAGTAGTGAGTTAGGGTTAGTGAGGTTAGTGGGCAGTAGTGAGTTAGGGTTAGTGGGCAGTAGTGAGTTAGGGGTAGTGAGTTAGTTGGCAGTAGTGAGTTAGGGTTAGTGGGCAGTAGTGAGTTAGGGGTAGTGAGTTAGTTGGCAGTAGTGAGTTAGGGTTAGTGAGTTAGTGGGCAGTAGTGAGTTAGGGTTAGTGAGTTAGTGGGCAGTAGTGAGTTAGGGTTAGTGAGTTAGTGGGCAGTAGTGAGTTAGGGTTAGTGAGTTAGTGGGCAGTAGTGAGTTGGGGTTAGTGAGTTAGTGGGCAGTAGTGAGTTAGGGTTAGTGAGGTTAGTGGGAAGTAGTGAGTTAGGGTTAGTGAGTTAGTGGGCAGTAGTGAGTTGGGGTTAGTGAGGTTAGTGGGCAGTAGTGAGTTAGGGTTAGTGGGCAGTAGTGAGTTAGGGGTAGTGAGTTAGTGGGCAGTAGTGAGTTAGGGTTAGTGAGTTAGTGGGCAGTAGTGAGTTAGGGTTAGTGAGTTAGTGGGCAGTAGTGAGTTGGGGTTAGTGAGTTAGTGGGCAGTAGTGAGTTAGGGTTAGTGAGGTTAGTGGGAAGTAGTGAGTTAGGGTTAGTGAGTTAGTGGGCAGTAGTGAGTTGGGGTTAGTGAGGTTAGTGGGCAGTAGTGAGTTAGGGTTAGTGGGCAGTAGTGAGTTAGGGGTAGTGAGTTAGTGGGCAGTAGTGAGTTAGGGTTAGTGAGTTAGTGGGCAGTAGTGAGTTAGGGTTAGTGAGTTAGTGGGCAGTAGTGAGTTGGGGTTAGTGAGTTAGTGGGCAGTAGTGAGTTAGGGTTAGTGAGTTAGTGGGCAGTAGTGAGTTAGGGTTAGTGAGTTAGTGGGCAGTAGTGAGTTAGGGTTAGTGAGTTAGTGGGCAGTAGTGAGTTAGGGTTAGTGAGTTAGTGGGCAGTAGTGAGTTAGGGGTAGTGAGTTAGTGGGCAGTAGTGAGTTAGGGTTAGTGAGTTAGTGGGCAGTAGTGAGTTAGGGTTAGTGAGTTAGTGGGCAGTAGTGAGTTAGGGTTAGTGAGTTAGTGGGCAGTAGTGAGTTAGGGTTAGTGAGTTAGTGGGCAGTAGTGAGTTGGGGTTAGTGAGTTAGTGGGCAGTAGTGAGTTAGGGTTAGTGAGGTTAGTGGGAAGTAGTGAGTTAGGGTTAGTGAGTTAGTGGGCAGTAGTGAGTTGGGGTTAGTGAGGTTAGTGGGCAGTAGTGAGTTAGGGTTAGTGGGCAGTAGTGAGTTAGGGGTAGTGAGTTAGTGGGCAGTAGTGAGTTAGGGTTAGTGAGTTAGTGGGCAGTAGTGAGTTAGGGTTAGTGAGTTAGTGGGCAGTAGTGAGTTAGGGTTAGTGAGTTAGTGGGCAGTAGTGAGTTGGGGTTAGTGAGTTAGTGGGCAGTAGTGAGTTAGGGTTAGTGAGGTTAGTGGGAAGTAGTGAGTTAGGGTTAGTGAGTTAGTGGGCAGTAGTGAGTTGGGGTTAGTGAGGTTAGTGGGCAGTAGTGAGTTAGGGTTAGTGGGCAGTAGTGAGTTAGGGGTAGTGAGTTAGTGGGCAGTAGTGAGTTAGGGTTAGTGAGTTAGTGGGCAGTAGTGAGTTAGGGTTAGTGAGTTAGTGGGCAGTAGTGAGTTAGGGTTAGTGAGTTAGTGGGCAGTAGTGAGTTGGGGTTAGTGAGTTAGTGGGCAGTAGTGAGTTAGGGTTAGTGAGGTTAGTGGGAAGTAGTGAGTTAGGGTTAGTGAGTTAGTGGGCAGTAGTGAGTTGGGGTTAGTGAGGTTAGTGGGCAGTAGTGAGTTAGGGTTAGTGGGCAGTAGTGAGTTAGGGGTAGTGAGTTAGTGGGCAGTAGTGTGTTAGGGTTAGTGAGTTAGTGGGCAGTAGTGAGTTAGGGTTAGTGAGTTAGTGGGCAGTAGTGAGTTGGGGTTAGTGAGTTAGTGGGCAGTAGTGAGTTAGAGTTAGTGAGTTAGTGGGCAGTAGTGAGTTAGGGTTAGTGAGTTAGTGGGCAGTAGTGAGTTAGGGTTAGTGAGTTAGTGGGCAGTAGTGAGTTGGGGTTAGTGAGTTAGTGGGCAGTAGTGAGTTAGGGTTAGTGAGTTAGTGGGCAGTAGTGAGTTAGGGTTAGTGAGTTAGTGGGCAGTAGTGAGTTAGGGTTAGGGTTAGTGGGTTAGTGAGTTAGTGGGCAGTAGTGAGTTAGGGTTAGTGAGTTAGTGGGCAGTAGTGAGTTAGGGTTAGTGAGTTAGTGGGCAGTAGTGAGTTAGGGTTAGTGAGTTAGTGGGCAGTAGTGAGTTAGGGTTAGTGGGCAGTAGTGAGTTAGGGGTAGTGAGTTAGTGGGCAGTAGTAGGTTAGGGTTAGTGAGTTAGTGGGCAGTAGTGAGTTAGGGTTAGTGAGTTAGTGGGCAGTAGTGAGTTAGGGTTAGTGAGTTAGTGGGCAGTAGTGAGTTGGGGTTAGTGAGTTAGTGGGCAGTAGTGAGTTAGGGTTAGTGAAACCTTGTCTCAGGTGCTCATGGCTCCTCTTGCCGAGGATGGAAATAAACACCTCCTCATCCGTTCCTATCTTAGACGCTCCTGCTTCAAACAGGTCCTAACACACACACACACACACACACACACACACACACACACACACACACACACACACACACACACACACACACACACACACTTACTTAATGGCTTGATGTCTAAATGTAAACAGGTTTCTTACTCGTTTTAACCACTTTTATTACCTTGGCGTCTTTCTCAATCTTTCCCTCGTTAACTCCTTCCTCCCTGTTCCCCTGGAGAAGACAGACAGACAGGATTACAGACAGACAGACAGGTAGGATTACAGACAGACAGATAGGATTACAGACAGACAGACAGGTAGGATTACAGACAGACAGGATGACACCACAGTAAACACGGTGATTCTGTGAAGTACATAATGATCTGTACACCTCCCTCCCTCCCTCCCTCCCTCCCTCCCTCCCTCCCTCCCCCCTACCTGTAAGAGGAGTAACAGGAGTTTCTCATAGTGGCCGGACGTGTCACTCATGATATCTTTTTCCAGCTTCCCGCCAAACTCTGAGAGGAAGAGGAGAAAGAGGAGAAGGGGGAGGAGGAGGTGAGGAGGAGGTGAGGAGGAGGTGAGCTCCTGTATAATCAGACTAATGGTTGTTGTGGTGTCTCTGGAAGGGAGACAGTGGAGCGGTTAGGAGACAGTGATGCGGTTAGGAGACAGTGATGCGGTTAGGAGACAGTGATGCGGTTAGGAGACAGTGGAGCAGTTAGGAGACAGTGGTGCGGTTAGGAGACAGTGGAGCGGTTAGGAGACAGTGATGCGGTTAGGAGACAGTGGAGCAGTTAGGAGACAGTGGTGCGGTTAGGAGACAGCGGTTAGGAGACAGCGGTGTGGTTAGGAGACAGTGGAGCAGTTAGGAGACAGTGATGCGGTTAGGAGACAGCGGTGTGGTTAGGAGACAGTGGAGCAGTTAGGAGACAGTGATGCGGTTAGGAGACAGTGGAGCAGTTAGGAGACAGTGATGTGGTTAGGAGACAGCGGTGTGGTTAGGAGACAGTGGAGCAGTTAGGAGACAGTGATGCGGTTAGGAGACAGCGGTGTGGTTAGGAGACAGTGGAGCAGTTAGGAGACAGTGATGCGGTTAGGAGACAGCGGTGTGGTTAGGAGACAGTGGAGCAGTTAGGAGACAGTGATGCGGTTAGGAGACAGCGGTGCGGTTAGGAGACAGCGGTGTGGTTAGGAGACAGTGGAGCAGTTAGGAGACAGCGGTGTGGTTAGGAGACAGCGGTTAGGAGACAGCGGTGCGGTTAGGAGACAGCGGTTAGGAGACAGCGGTGTGGTTAGGAGACAGCGGTTAGGAGACAGCGGTTAGGAGACAGCGGTGCGGTTAGGAGACAGCGGTTAGGAGACAGCGGTGCGGTTAGGAGACAGTGGTGCGGTTAGGAGACAGCGGTTAGGAGACAGCGGTGTGGTTAGGAGACAGCGGTTAGGAGACAGCGGTTAGGAGACAGTGGTGCGGTTAGGAGACAGCGGTTAGGAGACAGCGGTGTGGTTAGGAGACAGTGGTGCGGTTAGGAGACAGCGGTTAGGAGACAGCGGTGTGGTTAGGAGACAGCGGTTAGGAGACAGCGGTGTGGTTAGGAGACAGCGGTTAGGAGACAGCGGTTAGGAGACAGCGGTTAGGAGACAGCGGTTAGGAGACAGCGGTTAGGAGACCTTTCTTGTAGGTCTTGCTGATGTCCTTCAGCTGCTCTCTGCTGCGGGACGCCAGGATCTCCACCAGGACGTCGTCGTCCGTCCCCACGCCCTGACAACCAATCAGATTCAGTTCCACAAACACGGGACCATGTTGGGTAGCATGTTAGCATGTTGAGGTAGCATGTTAGCATGTTGAGGTAGGATGTTAGCATGTTGAGGTAGCAGGGTAGCATGTTGAGGTAGCAGGGTAGCATGTTGAGTTAGCATGTTGAGGTAGCATGTTAGCATGTTGAGGTAGCATGTTAGCATGTTGAGTTAGCATGTTGAGGTAGCATGTTAGCATGTTGAGTTAGCATGTTGAGGTAGCATGTTAGCATGTTGAGGTAGCAGGGTAGCATGTTGAGGTAGCATGTTGAGGTAGCAGGGTAGCATGTTGAGGTAGCATGTTAGCATGTTGAGGTAGCATGTTAGCATGTTGAGGTAGCAGGGTAGCATGTTGAGTTAGCATGTTGAGGTAGCATGTTAGCATGTTGAGGTAGCATGTTAGCATGTTGAGTTAGCATGTTGAGGTAGCATGTTAGCATGTTGAGTTAGCATGTTGAGGTAGCATGTTAGCATGTTGAGGTAGCATGTTAGCATGTTGAGTTAGCATGTTGAGGTAGCATGTTAGCATGTTGAGGTAGCATGTTGAGGTAGCATGTTAGCATGTTGAGGTAGCAGGGTAGCATGTTGAGGTAGCATGTTGAGGTAGCAGGGTAGCATGTTGAGGTAGCATGTTAGCATGTTGAGGTAGCATGTTAGCATGTTGAGGTAGCAGGGTAGCATGTTGAGGTAGCAGGGTAGCATGTTGAGGTAGCATGTTAGCATGTTGAGGTAGCAGGGTAGCATGTTGGGTAGCATGTTAGCATGTTGAGGTAGCATGGTAGCATGTTGAGGTAGCAGGGTAGCATGTTGAGGTAGCAGGGTAGCATGTTGGGTAGCATGTTAGCATGTTGAGGTAGCAGGGTAGCATGTTGAGGTAGCAGGGTAGCATGTTGAGGTAGCAGGGTAGCATGTTGAGTTAGCATGTTGAGGTAGCATGTTAGCATGTTGAGGTAGCAGGGTAGCATGTTGGGTAGCATGTTAGCATGTTGAGGTAGCATGTTAGCATGTTGAGGTAGCAGGGTAGCATGTTGAGGTAGTATGTTAGCATGTTGAGGTAGCAGGGTAGCATGTTGAGGTAGCATGTTAGCATGTTGAGGTAGCATGTTAGCATGTTGAGGTAGCATGTTAGCATGTTGAGGTAGCAGGGTGGCATGTTGAGGTAGCAGGGTAGCATGTTGAGGAAGCATGTTAGCATGTTGAGGTAGCAGGGTAGCATGTTGAGGTAGCATGTTAGCATGTTGAGGTAGCAGGGTGGCATGTTGAGGTAGCATGTTAGCATGTTGAGGTAGCAGGGTGGCATGTTGAGGTAGCAGGGTAGCATGTTGAGGTAGCATGTTAGCATGTTGAGGTAGCAGGGTAGCATGTTGAGGTAGCATGTTAGCATGTTGAGGTAGCAGGGTGGCATGTTGAGGTAGCATGTTAGCATGTTGAGGTAGCAGGGTAGCATGTTGGGGTAGCATGTTAGCATGTTGAGGTAGCAGGGTAGCATATTGAGGTAGCATGTTAGCATGTTGAGGTAGCATGTTAGCATGTTGAGGTAGCATGGTGGCATGTTGAGGTAGCATGTTAGCATGTTGAGGTAGCAGGGTAGCATGTTGGGGTAGCATGTTAGCATGTTGAGGTAGCAGGGTAGCATGTTGAGTTAGCATGTTAGCATGTTGAGGTAGCAGGGTGGCATGTTGAGGTAGCAGGGTAGCATGTTGAGTTAGCATGTTAGCATGTTGAGGTAGCAGGGTGGCATGTTGAGGTAGCAGGGTAGCATGTTGAGGTAGCATGTTAGCATGTTGAGGTAGCATGTTAGCATGTTGAGGTAGCATGTTAGCATGTTGAGGTAGCATGTTGAGGTAGCATGTTGAGGTAGCAGGGTAGCATATTGAGGTAGCATGTTAGCATGTTGAGGTAGCATGTTAGCATGTTGAGGTAGCAGGGTAGCATGTTGAGGTAGCATGTTAGCATGTTGAGGTAGCATGTTAGCATGTTGAGGTAGCATGTTGAGGTAGCATGTTAGCATGTTGAGGTGTCAGGGTAGCATGTTGAGGTAGCATGTTAGCATGTTGAGGTAGCATGGTAGCATGGTAGCATGTTGAGGTAGCAGGGTAGCATGTTGAGGTAGCATGTTAGCATGTTGAGGTAGCATGTTAGCATGTTGAGGTAGCAGGGTAGCATGTTGAGGTAGCATGTTAGCATGTTGAGGTAGCATGTTAGCATAGTGAACAAGGCGGGATACCTTGAGCGCCTTGTGCAGCAGGGAGGCGTCGTAGGAGACGGGCGGAGTCATCAGCGCTATGATGAGACTCTCAAACAAACCCTCCAGCTCCGACTTCAGAGCACTCAGCAGATCCTGAGGACCACAGCACCGTCAGCATGGAGGACCAGAAACATCTCAACTGTTATTAACATGTCCATGTCCAGCATAGAGCCATGGGGGGGCGGGACTTCAGGCTCCGCCTACACAGAGCCATAGGGGCGTGTCTTCAGGCTCCGCCTACACAGAGCCATAGGGGCGTGCCTTCAGGCTCCGCCTACACAGAGCCATAGGGGCGTGCCTTCAGGCTCCGCCTACACAGAGCCATAGGGGCGTGCCTTCAGGCTCCGCCTACACAGAGCCATAGGGGCGGGACTTTAGGCTCCGCCTACACAGAGCCATAGGGGCGTGCCTTCAGGCTCCGCCTACACAGAGCCATAGGGGCGTGTCTTCAGGCTCCGCCTACACAGAGCCATAGGGGCGTGTCTTCAGGCTCCGCCTACACAGAGCCATAGGGGCGTGTCTTCAGGCTCCGCCTACACAGAGCCATAGGGGCGTGTCTTCAGGCTCCGCCTACCTTCTTGTAGCTCTTCTTATAGGCGTCTTTGATCTCCTGTCGCTGGCTGTTGCTCCGCCCTGTCAGCAGCATCAGCACCGCGTCCTCGTCCGTACCTGATCAATACATCAATACCTGATCAATACATCAATACCTGATCAATACATCATACCTGATCAATACATCAATACCTGATCAATACATCAATACCTGATCAATACATCATACCTGATCAATACATCAATACCTGATCAATACATCAATACCTGATCAATACATCAATACCTGATCAATACATCATACCTGATCAATACATCAATACCTGATCAATACATCATACCTGATCAATACATCAATACCTGATCAATACATCAATACCTGATCAATACATCAATACCTGATCAATACATCATACACCATCAATCAATACAAGGTCAGGGTTAGTGTTTTTGGTTTAGTAAGGTTAGAGATGGTTAGTTTAGGTGTTAGGTTAGAGATGGTTAGTTTAGGTGTTAGGTTAGAGATGGTTAGTTTAGGTGTTAGGTTAGAGATGGTTAGTTTAGGTGTTAGGTTAGAGATGGTTAGTTTAGGTGTTAGGTTAGAGATGGTTAGTTTAGGTATTAGGTTAGAGATGGTTAGTTTAGGTGTTAGGTTAGAGATGGTTAGTTTAGGTGTTAGGTTAGAGATGGTTAGTTTAGGTGTTAGGTTAGAGATGGTTAGTTTAGGTGTTAGGTTAGAGATGGTTAGTTTAGGTGTTAGGTTAGAGATGGTTAGTTTAGGTGTTAGGTTAGAGATGGTTAGTTTAGGTGTTAGGTTAGAGATGGTTAGTTTAGGTGTTAGGTTAGAGATGGTTAGTTTAGGTATTAGGTTAGAGATGGTTAGTTTAGGTGTTAGGTTAGAGATGGTTAGTTTAGGTGTTAGGTTAGAGAGGGTTAGTTTAGGTGTTAGGTTAGAGAGGGTTAGTTTAGGTGTTAGGTTAGAGATGGTTAGTGTAGGTATTAGGTTAGAGATGGTTAGTTTAGGTGTTAGGTTAGAGATGGTTAGTTTAGGTGTTAGGTTAGAGATGGTTAGTTTAGGTGTTAGGTTAGAGATGGTTAGTTTAGGTATTAGATTAGAGATGGTTAGTTTAGGTGTTAGGTTAGAGATGGTTAGTTTAGGTGTTAGGTTAGAGATGGTTAGTTTAGGTGTTAGGTTAGAGATGGTTAGTTTAGGTATTAGATTAGAGATGGTTAGTTTAGGTGTTAGGTTAGAGATGGTTAGTTTAGGTGTTAGGTTAGAGATGGTTAGTTTAGGTGTTAGGTTAGAGATGGTTAGTTTAGGTGTTAGGTTAGAGATGGTTAGTTTAGGTGTTAGGTTAGAGATGGTTAGTTTAGGTGTTAGTTAGAGGTGGTTAGTTTAGGTGTTAGGTTAGAGATGGTTAGTTTAGGTGTTAGGTTAGAGATGGTTAGTTTAGGTGTTAGGTTAGAGATGGTTAGTTTAGGTATTAGGTTAGAGATGGTTAGTTTAGGTGTTAGGTTAGAGATGGTTAGTTTAGGTGTCAGGTTAGAGATGGTTAGTTTAGGTGTTAGGTTAGAGATGGTTAGTTTAGGTGTTAGGTTAGAGATGGTTAGTTTAGGTATTAGGTTAGAGATGGTTAGTTTAGGTGTTAGGTTAGAGATGGTTAGTTTAGGTGTTAGGTTAGAGATGGTTAGTTTAGGTATTAGGTTAGAGATGGTTAGTTTAGGTATTAGGTTAGAGATGGTTAGTTTAGGTGTTAGGTTAGAGATGGTTAGTTTAGGTGTTAGGTTAGAGATGGTTAGTTTAGGTGTTAGGTTAGAGATGGTTAGTTTAGGTGTTAGGTTAGAGATGGTTAGTTTAGGTATTAGGTTAGAGATGGTTAGTTTAGGTGTTAGGTTAGAGATGGTTAGTTTAGGTGTTAGGTTAGAGATGGTTAGTTTAGGTGTTAGGTTAGAGATGGTTAGTTTAGGTATTAGATTAGAGATGGTTAGTTTAGGTGTTAGGTTAGAGATGGTTAGTTTAGGTGTTAGGTTAGAGATGGTTAGTTTAGGTGTTAGGTTAGAGATGGTTAGTTTAGGTATTAGATTAGAGATGGTTAGTTTAGGTGTTAGGTTAGAGATGGTTAGTTTAGGTGTTAGGTTAGAGATGGTTAGTTTAGGTGTTAGGTTAGAGATGGTTAGTTTAGGTGTTAGGTTAGAGATGGTTAGTTTAGGTGTTAGGTTAGAGATGGTTAGTTTAGGTGTTAGTTAGAGATGGTTAGTTTAGGTGTTAGGTTAGAGATGGTTAGTTTAGGTGTTAGGTTAGAGATGGTTAGTTTAGGTGTTAGGTTAGAGATGGTTAGTTTAGGTATTAGGTTAGAGATGGTTAGTTTAGGTGTTAGGTTAGAGATGGTTAGTTTAGGTGTCAGGTTAGAGATGGTTAGTTTAGGTGTTAGGTTAGAGATGGTTAGTTTAGGTGTTAGGTTAGAGATGGTTAGTTTAGGTATTAGGTTAGAGATGGTTAGTTTAGGTGTTAGGTTAGAGATGGTTAGTTTAGGTGTTAGGTTAGAGATGGTTAGTTTAGGTATTAGGTTAGAGATGGTTAGTTTAGGTATTAGGTTAGAGATGGTTAGTTTAGGTGTTAGGTTAGAGATGGTTAGTTTAGGTGTTAGGTTAGAGATGGTTAGTTTAGGTGTTAGGTTAGAGATGGTTAGTTTAGGTGTTAGGTTAGAGATGGTTAGTTTAGGTATTAGGTTAGAGATGGTTAGTTTAGGTGTTAGGTTAGAGATGGTTAGTTTAGGTGTTAGGTTAGAGATGGTTAGTTTAGGTATTAGGTTAGAGATGGTTAGTTTAGGTGTTAGGTTAGAGATGGTTAGTTTAGGTGTTAGGTTAGAGATGGTTAGGTTTAGGTGTTAGGTTAGAGATGGTTAGTTTAGGTGTTAGGTTAGAGATGGTTAGTTTAGGTGTTAGGTTAGAGATGGTTAGTTTAGGTGTTAGGTTAGAGATGGTTAGTTTAGGTATTAGGTTAGAGATGGTTAGTTTAGGTATTAGGTTAGAGATGGTTAGTTTAGGTGTTAGGTTAGAGATGGTTAGTTTAGGTATTAGGTTAGAGATGGTTAGTTTAGGTATTAGGTTAGAGATGGTTAGTTTAGGTGTTAGGTTAGAGATGGTTAGTTTAGGTGTTAGGTTAGAGATGGTTAGTTTAGGTATTAGGTTAGAGATGGTTAGTTTAGGTGTTAGGTTAGAGATGGTTAGGTTTAGGTGTTAGGTTAGAGATGGTTAGTTTAGGTGTTAGGTTAGAGATGGTTAGTTTAGGTGTTAGGTTAGAGATGGTTAGTTTAGGTATTAGGTTAGAGATGGTTAGTTTAGGTGTTAGGTTAGAGATGGTTAGTTTAGGTATTAGGTTAGAGATGGTTAGTTTAGGTGTTAGGTTAGAGATGGTTAGTTTAGGTGTTAGGTTAGAGATGGTCAGTTTAGGTGTTAGGTTAGAGATGGTTAGTTTAGGTGTTAGGTTAGAGATGGTTAGTTTAGGTGTTAGGTTAGAGATGGTTAGTTTAGGTGTTAGGTTAGAGATGGTTAGTTTAGGTGTTAGGTTAGAGATGGTTAGTTTAGGTTAGAGATGGTTAGTTTAGGTTAGAGATGGTTAGTTTAGGTGTTAGGTTAGAGATGGTTAGTTTAGATATTAGGTTAGAGATGGTTAGTTTAGGTTAGAGATGGTTAGTTTAGGTGTTAGGTTAGAGATGGTTAGTTTAGGTGTTAGGTTAGAGATGGTTAGTTTAGGTGTTAGGTTAGAGATGGTTAGTTTAGGTTAGAGATGGTTAGTTCAGGTTAGAGATGGTTATATAATATCTGATGTCATGGGGAGGTTAGCGGGCGCTGGGGGCATCATGTAATCACGGTGAGTGTGTGAGCAGCGGTGCTGTGGCTAATGGTTTGGCCATCCTGGCTAGGAGCTACGGACACGCTAAGCACACGCTAAGCACACGCTAGGCACACGCTAAGCACACGCTAAGCACACGCTAAGCACACGCTAAGCACACGCTAGGCACACGCTAAGCACACGCTAAGCACACGCTAAGCACACGCTAAGCACACGCTAGCACACGCTAAGGCAACGCTAAGCACACGCTAGGCACACGCTA